>JAECUM010017278.1:0-37250 GCA_016617855.1 Megalonaias nervosa | reverse complement strand
GATCAAAA
Source organism: Megalonaias nervosa (assembly GCA_016617855.1). NCBI lineage: Eukaryota > Metazoa > Mollusca > Bivalvia > Unionida > Unionidae > Megalonaias > Megalonaias nervosa. The sequence goes on along the minus strand of JAECUM010017278.1, from coordinate 37,242 downwards.
ACTTCTTTTGATTTTTTTCAAAGAAAAAATTACAACAAAAATAATTTCCATTGCTTATTTTATTTCTGTTGCGCTCCATTTTTTCATTGCGTATTTTAGTCATACCTATCTATAATCCACTAATCATAGCTGGACCATTTATCAGAGTTACTTTACAAACCGTGAGCTGTATACTGTTTTATTTGTTTGTACTTTAAAGGCTTTAATGAGTATACATATGCCCCATAGTTTTGGTGTTCTGTAACAAATCAAAAGAATATTTAAGAAACAAAGTATTTATTATTCTGATTCAGGGGTTGCTCATTGCTATTTGCATTTTATTATTTTACGATGTGTCATACTCACAATGTCCCTGGAGCTGGTCCATTTGTTTTCTTCCCAGTATGTTTAGTTATGACATATACTTCCTTCCTCAGACACTAGGTCTTGCGACTGGTTTCTATATCATGGTCCCTAAATTTTAGTGATCCTGACCAAGGATCAATCTATTGTATTGTGTGGGTTATATGTGTATGCTATATCGATTTAATCATGTAATATCGTGTTTGTGTTGGGAATGACCACTTTATATATTTTAATTTGCATTACATTTTTTTTCTACTTTGTTTATTTGCGTACAAAAAAAAAGTGTGAGGTATAATAGTTGTATAAAATTATGTGTTGTAATGGTTCTGCGGTTTCGGTCTAGTAATTATTTTCAAATAGTGATGAGACCGACGTTTTTCTACATAGCACATATATATATATATATATATATATATATATATAGAGAGAGAGAGAGAGAGAGAGAGAGAGAGAGAGAGAGAGAGAGAGAGAGAGAGAGAGATTTTCTTCATTTCGTTGCTGTATTCATATGTATTTCCCCAGTCCTTTCCCCCATAGCACTTGTGTACTGCGAGAGGGTCTAGAAATCACTCATGCGTCATGATAACTAAATACAAAACACTTGGCAAAGACGGATTCGTTAGTGATGATAGCTGTTATCTTCTTGTCCAGTGGCTTAATTACCTACCGGATGCAGTAAATACCTAATATGAAAGGGAGATAACTAGGTTACCGATAAGGTCCATACCACTAGTCTCATATATCATGTATACCACTAGTCTAATATGTCATATATATATATACCACTAGTATAATATGTCATATATATCAGTAGTCTAACTTGTCATAATACATATACACCAATAGTCTAATATGTCATATATACCACTACTCTAATATGTCATATATACCACTAGTCTAAAATGTCATATATCGTCATCATCATTGGCAGCTCAGTCTCGGGAGACCATGCGAGTAGCACCCTTGGAGCGTAGTCTGTCTTGGGTTTTGGCATCATCTGCTGTGGCTGTGCAGGCCGATGCGCGAGTGACAGTCCCTATAGCAGTTGGTGCAGACGTACTGGGAAGTCTGAGTTGCTGCACTCTTCTTTCTCTCACGTTTCTCTGCTGCCAGCTGGCCTCTCCTCACATCAGTGACTGCTATGCCTTTGCGTCAGTCTCTAGGTGCCTCGGTCCTTGGCCTGCACTTCCCAGCTGTTGGGTGAAATGTCGCATGCCTTCATGTCCCTCTTGCACACATCCTTGAAACGGAGTGAGGGGAGGCTGACTCTTCTGGTGCCAATGGTCAGCTGTCCATATAGTACGTCCTTTGGCAGCCTCCCATCCTCCATGCGTCGGACGTGTCCCATCCATCGAAGACGGCATTTGCTCAGCAGGGAGTACATGCTGGGGATACTTGCACGCTGCAGGATCTTGCTGTGTGGGACGCGGTCTTGCCAGCTGATTTTCAGGATGTGTTTTAGGCACCATATATGGAAGGAGTTGAGCCGGCGCTCTTGCCTCATGTAGGTACTCCAGGTCTCACTTCCATATAGAAGGGTGCCGAGAATGCAGGCCTGGTAGACTTGGATCTTGGTGTGCTCTGTCAGCGCGTTGTTTTCCCACACCCTCTTCGTTAGTCAGTCCATGATGGTGTTTGCCTTTCCAAACCTTCTGCCCAGCTCCGCATCAAGTGAGAGAGTGTTGCTGATGGTTGACCCCAGGTTAAGTAAAGTTGTTGACTGCTTCTAGGGTGACACCATCGATTTTGATGGAGGGGGCAGTGGTGGCATCTTGCATGCTGACGTTTGTCTTTTTTCAGGCTGATGGTGAGCCCGAACTCTTGCAGGCATCAGCGAAACGGTCTCCCAGTCTCTGGAGAGCATCCTCGGTGTGGGTCACAAGAGCCACATTGTCAGCAAAGAGCATATCCCTGATGAGCACTGATCTCACTTTGGTCTTCGAGTGCAGTCGTGCCAGGTTGAACAGCCTCCAGTCGGACCTGGTGTGCAGATATACGCCATCAGTGGACAAGTCGAGGCGTTAGACAGGGGCAGGGAGAAGAAGATCCTGAAAAAGGTCAGCGACAACATATAGCCCTGCTTCACGCCGTTGTTGATGGGGAAGGAGTCTGAGGAGGATCCATCATACAGAACTGTTCCCTTCCTATCGACATGGAAGGAGATTATAATGCTGCGGAGTTTTGTTTTGGCGGGCAGCTGATCTTCCTAAGAAGTTCAAATAGGCCCTTCCTGCTGACCAGGTCGAAGGCCTTGGTGAGGTCAATGAACATCATGTAGAGTGGCTGACCTTGCTCTCTGCTCTTCTCTTGGAGTTGTCGGAGGGAGAAGATCATGTCTGTTGTCGACCTGCCTGCGCTGAAGCCGCACTGGGATTCCAGGTACACATGGGCTGCCAGCAGCTGCAGCCTGTTGAGGAGGATGTGGGCATACACTTTGCCTACGATGCTCAGGAGCGAGATCCCTTTGTAATTGTTACAGTCACCCTTGTTTTTGTAGAGGGTCACAATGGTGGCATCGCGCCTGTCTTGGGGGACTGCTCCTTCCTTCCAGAAGAGGCAAAGTAGCTCATGCAGCGGCTGAAGCAATGTTGGTTTCTCACAGTTGATGGTTTCAAGCGAGCTGCTGTCGCTACCTGGTGCTCTGTCGTTTGGGAGGGAGTCGATGGCTTTGCTGAGCTCCTCTAAAGTGGGCACTTTGTCGAGCTCCTCCATGGTGGGCAGTTCCTGTTTGGTGCTAAGGGCTGCACTGATGACTTATGTTTCTCAGGAGTACAGCTCTGAGTAGTGCTCCACCCATCTGGCCATCTGTTGCTCATGGTCTGTGATCTTCTCTCCCATCAGACATTTCAGTGGGGTGACCCCTTTGACTGTAGGGCCTAGGGCCTTCTTCATGCTACTGTACATGCCTTGGCTGTTTCCAGACTCTGCACTGTGCTGGATTCCTTCACACAGCTGCTGCCAGTACTCGTTTGCGCACTGTCTAGCGATGAGTTGGGTGGTGCTTCGGGCACTTCTGAGGGCAGCAAGCAACCGTTCACTGGGGCATTTTTTTGTACACCACTAGTCTAATATGTCATATACACCACTAGTCTAATATGTGCACCAAATCTGATAGATATATCTTCAGCAGTATTTGAATTATATCAAAATAAAAGTGGGAATGATGGAGGGAGGAAAGAAATGATAAAAATGGATGAAAACTAAAAACATATTGAATCTGAAAAACTGTGATACAAAATGGCACATCTGGACCAATAGTCCAACGTATGTGTAATAATTTCACAGAAATATCTAAAACAGTTTTGGAGTTCTTACCCTGAAACAAGAGTGTGGATAATGGATGGATGTATGGATAAATCAATACATGACATCACTGAAAATGGTAAAACTAATACATGTACCAAGTTTCATAGGGACATCCTGAAGGATTTTGGAACATAGAGACATGCTCTGAAAATGAAACAGTGAAGGATGGTAAGAGCCCATTTCAGTATATACCTCCCACAATATAAAATCTAGGAGTATGTCCTCCATATAGCTTTCATTCATGTGATGTCATTTTGTCTGATAAAAAAAAACATACCTTCTGAAGTAAGTAAACCTTGCCAGGAATATGAGCATCTTTGTCGGATGTGTTTGAGTTGACATTAATATGAATGTACACTCCGTCTCTTTCAAACAGCACCTGCAATGGATAAAATGCGAAACAGTTCAAACCTGACTGTAAATTAATAGGAACAATTCAAAGGGCAACCAAAGCCAAATGTAAATTAACAGGAAGAATTCAAAGAGCAACCAAAGCCGACTGTAAATTAATATGAAGAATTCAAAGGGCAACCAAAGCCAAGAACAGCATAGGCATTTCCATATACTGTATTCACTATTAAGTTTTGGATGGTTACCGATTTTTTTGTTGCTGTTCCAAATATCAAAATATTTCAGTGTACAAAAATAAATGGACAAAAAAGTCTAAGACCAAATAACGAATACTGTACCTATGACATCACATAAATCTGGGTCAGGAGGATGCTTAGTGTATAATTTCTTAAAATGCTGTTGATTGTGCATGTGAGGAAAAGAGTTTCGAGGTTTCTCTAATTCTGGTATCTTAATCTACATTTCATGATCATCTTTTATCTAATACTGATAGGTCTAATGCCTTGACACTTTCTGTCAAAGCTGGTCAAATTCTTTTCCTTCTATTACTATATACAACTGTGTTGTTCTTTTTCCCCCTAGTTTAAGTAATGTCACCGTATGTGATGGTGGACTGGCATCATGTATAAATTTGACACTACTTGTAAAAAAATGAAAGTCTCTCAGACAGGATGCTTTCTATCCAGTTCTGTTTGGTGATTTTTTTCTCTGTTGTTATTAACAGTGGTCACACCTGATGGCAGTTGGGAATCATTCATCCAAATTAAATACCCTCTATGCCTGGATGCTGTCAAATTCAGTCAATTTCTGGGGAGCAGTTTATGAGAAGTCAAAGGTTTTCCTATTTTTAGCAACAGTGGTCATATTGGATAATGACCATTTGTACTAACTTGGAAAGGCTTCATATCAAAATGCTGTCTGTCAAATTTAGTTCAAATTGAGAAAATTACTTTTTTTTTTTAAAGAATAATGATGGATGGAAAACAAATGATGCACAACAGATGAAGGCTATACCATAAACTTATCTTGTCTTAGAGATAACTGAAAAAATGAAAATACATAAACCACATGAATCTTTATCATAATTATGCACATTGTTAGAGATCTAATAATAGTATTTAATTTGCAACTGAAAAAAATATGGTCCAAGTCTAAACATTACTAACAGAATTAATCAACTGCTCATGGGTTTTAGAGGTTCAGAGCTTACATATGACTATTACCAAAGTTAATTAATTTACTTAGAAATTGATAACAATGAATAAAACACATGAAATAACAATCCATTTTGCTCTATGTTAATTTTTTCTAAATATTATTCTCCACTGAAACATGTTCTTAGATATATGACTTGTAGATAACCAGGTGAGGGTTTTAGACTTATTCACTATGGAGGTGACATTTCTGACAGTCTAATCTTTAAAACTTTTCTCTGTAATGAAGTATTGTTTATTTTTCCATTTCTAAGATTAAGATTTAACCCAATAGGTAAATAATATAATTATGGTCTTTGGTATATTAGAGACAAGAATTGTGTGGTTTCTTAACAATGAAAAAATATGGTACAAATTTTGGCACTATTTTTGGGGTATTACTTTATTTTATCAGCTTCTGAAAGCTTTCAGTGATAGTATACTATAAACCTTTCATATAACCATAATAGTTACATTTCCAGTGATAATACACTATAAACCTTTCATATAGCCCCCTGTAGGTACATTTCCAGTGATAATATACTGTAAACCTTTCATGTATCCCCATATTGTTACACTTCAAGTGACAATATACTATAAACATTTCATGAAGCTCCATATAGTTACATTTCCAGTGATAATATACTATAAAACTTTCATGTAGCCCCATATAGTTACATTTCCAGTGATAATATACTGTAAACCTTTCATGTAGTCATACAGTTACATTTCCAGTTGTAATATATTATAAGCCTTTCATATAACCTTAATAGTTTCATTTCCAGTTATAATATTCTATAAATCTTTCATATAGCCTGAATAGTTACATTTCCAGTGATAATGTACAATAAACCTTTTATACAGCCCAATAGTTATATTTCCAGTGATAATATACTATATACCTTTTATACAGACATAATAGTTACATTTCCAGTGATAATATACTATAAACCTTTCATAGAGCAATAATACTTCCATTTCCAGTGATACTATACAATAAATCTTCCATATTTTGCCATAATAGTTATGTTTCCAGTGATAATATGCTACAAACCTTTCATACAGCCCTAACAGTTACATTTCCAATGATAATATACTACAAACCTTTCATATAGCACTAATAGTTACATTTCCAGTTTTAATATACTTCAAACATTTTATATTGCCCTAATACTTACATTTCCAGTGATAATATAGCTCTAATAGTTACATTTCCAGTGAAAATATACAATAAATCTTTCATATACTGCCCCAGATGTTACATTTCCAATGATTTCTCCAGGATCTTCATGCAGAATGGAACTACCCTCTCATTTTATAAGTTAGTGGGGGTGATGGTGATGGTAGTGATGGTGGGGGCAGTTTATATATATCAGAACAGAATCTATGAATGGACCTCTAAAAGTATGTTTCAACAAATGTGCCTGACAAATAACTTTTAATGAATAACGATAAACTTAAAGTAGTTTATCTTTATTATGAGCGCATCATGTGATGACAATGGCTCCACCCTTTTTCCATTTGGACTTTATGTAACAGTAAAGACATTGCTGCTGCAAGCTCCATGTCCAACTATTGTATAACCATGCCAAGTGCAGGTGAAAAAAAACACTGTTAATAACCAGATAATCAAATAAAAGTTTCTAAATGCTCAACTGCAGAGAGTCATGTAATAAGTGCTTGATTATAGTTGTTGTTGCTGTTGTTGTTGTGGGGCTTAACGCCATTTTTCAGCACACGATAGGCTATACATGGCGGCCAGTATTAATGGTGGAGGAAGAAACCGGGAAATCCCCGGAAACAACCACTGACCCACAACAAGCTACTGGCAAGCTTTCTCACATATCCACATTCACCAAATCCTAGACTAGAACCCATGCAGACAGAGGTGAAATGGCAGTGATCCGTAACGGAGAGCGCTTTAGACCACTCGGGCACTCGGGGCCCCGCTTGATTATAGTAGTTGATTTGGAAGTTGAGCTCTAATGTGATCAGATTTTAGCTTCATCAATATTAATGAATGTTATAGGACTTTCTATCTTCATACTAAATCAACTGTTTATTTGTGCACGCTTGCTCATTTTTAAGATGACAATTCATTCAATTTAACATGGATCTGTGCAATCGTGAATACCAGAGAAAACAATATATTTCACACAAAAAAAATATATCATTAGAACTGATGAATTTTAAAGAGACCAGGGGTTATTAAGGGTCCTCCAGTGCTAATGATAACGGCTTGCTCAAATGAAAAATATTTCAAAATCATCTACAAACCTCAGTTTTTGCACATATTATTTTCCAAACATATCATTCCTAAGAATGCTCAGTGCCTAGCCCCAATCATTATCTTCTGTGCATTTATCTTTCACTGATATACCACTTTCTTTTCAAGTCATAAAAATAAATTAATTTTATCAATTTTTTTTTCCTAGAATGTATATTAGACAAAACTTTAAGACACCTTTGATTTAACAGATCGTCATCATTAAACTTACCATATTCCCCTCTGAATTCTTCTTGGTATTATGATAAATTCTACAGCTTTTGTCAACATAGTTTAATCTTTTCCTCAACTGATTCAATTTCCCTTGAATTGCTGCTGAACGAGATAATCCTAACTGCATCTGAACTTTTCGAGGCATTGTTTTTTCAGTAATATTTAGCTAATTAGTCCAAGCACATATATGTAATTGGAAATCCTAAGTGTTCACACGTTAGATTAAATGTGAAATAAAGAACAGTATGCTCCATGGAAGAAACTGGCTTATATACTTAATTACAGTCATCTGCCTGTGTAAACAGTACATAGGCGGTATGACCAATACAGCTCAGGTGATATGGTCACTGGTAAGGTTGAGGTAATGGACGACTCATGACTCATAGAAGCGTGAAAACAACTTTAGCCGTATCAGCAAAGAAAATAAAGTTGGTTTCATGTTGTTATATGCATATAAAATCATGTATATCAATCAATCAAAATACATTTGTCCCTGATGACAATCTTGGTGGTATTTATGATAGTGGCTTAAGCACATAACTTCCAGCTTTCATCCCCATTTTCAGTAACAATGATTCTGATTGCGACATCGAAAATACTTTCCACATTTACTCGACTCATGTGCTGGTCAACAAGCTATGGCATGTATGAAATTAAAATAAATTATGAAGGTTTAACTGGACATGTTACTGAGTAACTGGTACCTGTGAATTCGATGCCATCCTCCTGTTTTTATTCTTATTAATGACGTATTTATCACCTGTTTTCTTTTACATCATTGAAAAAGAAAAAATATAAATTTAAACATATTTGCAAGCAACTATACGAAGAATACAAATAAAAAAGAATTTTGATCAAATGAAATTATATTTGTTCGATTAAAGCAGGGATAGGTTTTATAAATTTAGTTTGTAAATATTTCTATTTTTAATCACATATGCGATACTATGAATGTTCTCGTGACCAATGACGTATTTCCTCTACCTTCCATTGGAAAAAGAGGTGTAATGTTTTCGTTTCGAACGAGGAAGTGACATCTCCGTGATTGTGTGCGAATGCAGAGGTTCCATGTTACAAATGTAGTATAAAGAAGATATACAAGGAATTGTTAATGCAAAAACTATGGCTGGTGTAGCCAATGACAGAAACTATTCCTTTAAAGTTGTTTTGCTCGGAGAGGGTTGTGTTGGAAAAACATCAGTGGTTCTGCGTTATGTTGAAAATAAATTCAATGACAAACATTTAACTACGTTGCAGGTATTTTGAATGTAAATGAGTTAAATATAAACTTGTATGTAATGGTTACAATAATTTCCTCTTAGTCTGTATGCACTGATATTTTGTATTTTGAACCTGACCCATCAATCATGTCCTATTATGGTAGGTTCCGATGATATCGTGGGTTTTGTGATAACGTGGTATTTGGATTTTTCGGCATTTTTTTCTGCATAGCGCCACATATTGTGTAATTATCTTATATACACTACATGACGATAAGTTAATAGTTCTGCATCACCAGTTGACTTCGGGAAAATGTCGGGATGCTGCTGAGTATACTATCTTAAAAAGTACACCCATGAATATCACCATTTCCAAGTAATGGCCGTACTCCATGTTCTCAAACAGAATCTACATCTTCTTAAAATCACTATCACTGTTACAGATCCGTTAACCTGTTTGTTGTTTGATAATAACCAGTGATGTTATGCAAGAGTTAGATCACATGATTACTGTATTTGTCAAGAATCGATATCAAATCAATGGTAGCAAATAAGAGTCAAAATGTGAAGTATGGAAGGTTGTTGTTTTCTGGTGGCTTTCAGGTGTTGATTTTGAAACTGTTGTACACAATTTATTGTCATTGGAACACTGGGAGCTCTTTAAACAGTCAGAGGTTTACATGTACTTTCATGCTCATGTTGGTGTTCCATTCTCAGTGACAATCCTGGTGCTACTCTCCCCGTCACAGATGGTTTAAGACATTGCTTTAATTCTCTCTGAAAATTTTCTTTTGGACAGCACATGTGGCAGAATGAGTATCATGGAAGTAGCATCAATTTTTCAAGTTGATTTACACTATGTGTAACATATACATCAAGTTTCCAACATTAGGACAAGTATATGCCATGGTAACAATATTTTTTCCATATTACCATGATATCAGAGTAACCTTAATCTGGAATCTACAGAGCGTTTGTTTATTGATTGTTTCTTGCAGTCATCTGAAATTAAATGTGTTTAATATAGAGCAGAGAACTACAAATGGATATATGTAATGTCTTGAAGGTCAATGGTTTTATTTACTTATTTGGCGATCACAAACTTTAAGACCACAATACCATAGCAATCCAGTATATAGTTTGTTTCACATTAAATGTTAACTTAAAAGTATTGAATTTGTTTTAAATACTTAGTTTGAAATGAATTAGGCACTTTTTGCTACATTGAATAACTTGAAAATGTACTGAGTTACAGATAGGATATAAATTTGTAATGCTGTGTGGAGTGAACTATACTATGGTCCATCAGTGGTTACTAGAATACTCTCAAAAATCAAAATACACAAGTATTTACATGTTTTAGGAATATATATATATATATATATATATATATATATATATATATATATATATATATATATATATATATATATATCCTGATATTATGATTTGTATCTGTTTTAATTGCAATAAAAAGCAAAACAAATGTTGATGTAAGTGATTTTGATATTTATTTCTTTCACAAGTCATGTAATGATGTTATTTGGTTGTACTTGATTTTACTTGCTTGAACAGGTATGATAGAATGGCAGATAGTCAAAACATAAAATATAAGAATAAGATTGAATATATATACATATTTTTGGTGTATAGATCATATATTTGTGTATTTTGAAGTAAATAAAGATGAAACTGATAATAAAATGAGATAAAAGACAGATATGTTACATACAAACATCCAGCAGAAGGCAATTTAGATCAGGGTAATTTTCTTGAAACAGGAAAAGTTGAGTAATTGTTGTTAAAATCAGTCTGTCATTGAATGCATTCCATGTGTCTTAATATTGTCACTTTGAACAATAAGCAAAATCCTAGAAAAAAGGTTGAATAATGGAAAAAACTTTTTAGGCAACCATGGTATATCGCATACATCTGCTGGTGCATGCCCCAAATCATTCTTCTATCAGACAACAGGGCTCTGAGAATGATTTAAAAAAAAATGCTAAGTTGCCCTGATCCATATATACTACACTAAAAAAGGATCACATGTATAAGAAAAAGGTCACATGGAGAGGGTTTGCTAAGAGTTTTTTTTAAAATTCGTCAGTATCTATAGTATTAAAAGTTAATGTAAATGTATAATATGATGTCCGAAGATACTTTTAGTACTTTCATATGTTACAATTTCATTTTGTATATATTTTCTGTATATATTTTACAATTGGCTTTTTATTCTAGCTGTCCAATCAAGTACAACCAAGTTACATCATTACATGAATTGTGCTATAAATAGGTCATGTAAAACTTGCTTCAAATTTTTTTATAATCATTATTCAGATACATCCAAATCATCCAAGACATGAGCATTATATAAATAAAATATAAATAAGTATAAATACATGTATTTGGTTTTTGAGCATATTTTGTTGTTTCTGTTAACCCATCCATCAGTAGAAAATGTTGATGGATGGGTTCTTGGGAGGGTCACTGTCATAGTATTTGAACAGTCAGTGCTGCATTGAATGTTCTGAGATATGTCAATCTTAGGACAAGAGGTTAAATTTTTGTGTAAGGAGTCTCATTTAGCAGCCCATATTGACATGGTTGCATAGATTATTGTTTTAGTTGTACTGTATTTATACTGTAGCCTTTTTTCTTTCTGAAGTAAATCCAATTCATTGGGCTTTTCAAAATCTGAGACATAATTTCATTTAGTTGAAGAATGATGGTAACTGAGGAATACTGAAGATGGTTGAAAGAAATGAATATGGTTAATAACTTTTGACCAAAATGCAATGAGATTAGTTTTACTATAAAAAAAACAAAAAAAAAAAACTACCACAAGTAAAAAAAAATACCACAAGTCAGCTGACTTCAGCAGATCTTGGCTACCATTGCTACCAAATATATTCTTGAGAATTTGGCCTCTAGTTCTGAAGTCTACTGTCCAACTGACATTTTTATTCGGACTTTGAGCAGTGGTTTGTGAAAACAACATGGCACATTAAAGCACGGAAGTTCATGCAGATTATTCCTTCTGGTTTCTTGTACGAGTGTCTTTTATTTATTCAAAAAGTTTGACAAAATGTTGTGATGAACTGGGACTTGAAGCCACTGCCATAAAATCCCATATTCATGACATAGGATGTGGAGATTGTAGGAGGCTTGTTTGTAGTATGCTGGGCCCCAAAGTACACATTACACTGCCTCAGTACAATAATTTCTATACATGGAGAATATCCTTGGGGCATTTTGTACCAGCTTTGATCATGTTTGTATTTTTATTATGAAGAGGCCTGTGGTGCCTTGTCTCCCAGAAATTTGTGGTGACCTCTATACAAGATACCAACTGGTTTCACTTGCAAATTTTCAGTCTTCACCTTTTCCTTAAATTAAAATTCCCACAATTTCCTCACATTACAGCCCTCTTGTCTGCTACCTTTAAACAGTTCAGGAAGTGTTGATTTTGTGGCGTCAGCATGTATTTCTGGCATTGTTTTACTATCATTGTTCACTAGTATGAAGGTCATTTGGTAGTTGTGTTTTCTACCACCTACCCATGTCACCTATGTACAGACAGGGTGTTACTAATTGTTGTTGTGCAGTTTATATATGCCTGTGATAAGACAGGGAGTATTATGTTCTGACATAGTCTCTTTGTTTCTGTTTTCTATTTTTTCATCACCATTTGCCAATACCAAACTTTGTAACAAATATCTTGCATATATGGCAAGCAAGAAACAGATTGAGTGCAGCTCAAAAGTTAAAGTAACATAGACTGATTGAAAGGAAAACTGTTCCAGTTCAGCTTGATTTGTATAGCAGATACCTTGACCAAACTTTGTAAATTGCTTGCATTTGAAGCAAGAAAGATACTTATTTGACTTTGTGGTCAAAAGGCAAGGTCAGTGGGACTGAAAGAAGATAAAAGGGCTTCTACATAATAACATTAGTTCTACAGTATAGACCTTGTCCAAGTTTTGTGGAGGGCTTGCACTTGGGGTAAGGAAGTCAATTTGGGGTTCAGTAGGTTGAAAATCAAGATCGGTAACTAAAATGAAATATGGTTTCTGTGCAATAACTTAAGTTTTACATTACAGACATGGACTGAACCTTGTGGGTGGCTTGCACTTGGAGTATCATAGAAGCATATTGATTTTAGGTTCAAGAGTTTTGCTGGTCAAAGTCACTTTGGTTGAAACATTAACAGTTTCTGAGCAAAAATTGTTGTTCCTGACAATATAACTTCCCTAAACTTTATGGATTGATTATCCTTTTGGGAAGAAAGGTGCCTATTGATTTTCAGGTAAAATCATTGGTCAAAGTCACTGGCTGAAAGAAGATAATAAAAACATTGGGGGGGGGGCATAATAACTTCAGTTCTAGACCATGTACCTTGAACAAAGTTTGTGGAAGTCTTGCACTTAAGGTAAGTAAGAGGCCTAGTGATTTTGGCATTAAAAGGTAAAAGGTGAAGGTCACTGTGGCTCAAAGAAAACAGGATTTTGAACAATTACTTTTGTTCCTTGACTAGACTTGGTGGATGGCTTGCACTCTGATAATAAAGAAATGCATACAATTTTGGGTCTGATGGTCAAAGTCAAGGTTATATTAGAACTGTTTTGAAAAAAATGGTTTCTTCACAGCTGCTTTTGTTCAAGACAACATATCACATAGGACTATTGAACATGGATAAGTTGGTGACCTTAATTTTTTACCTTTTGACCCCACAATCAGTAGGCTGCTTTGTTACCACAAGTGTAAGCCATCCATGAAGTTTGTTAACTGTAGATGTTGGAGAACTTGAGCTATTATGCAAATACAAAACTGGTAACACACATATCGGTCGATTGACAGATACCACAACAGTATGTTCTGCCTTATGGAAATTTACGGGATATAAATTACAGAAGGGCTTCACTGTAAATGCAAAAACCATTAAGAAATTAAAGGGTAGGTGCTCAACTGCAGTTTTTCAAGTTGAAGACATTGTCCGTTATTATGTTTGTCTAAGGAACTTTGTATTAAAATATTCTGTTTACGTGAATTTTAATAGAAATCTTGTGGCAGTTACCTGTGGTTCTGTAGTAGACAGTGTAGTCTAGAACTTTACTTTGCTGAGTGTAAGGAGGATAGGGGCAAGTAATTTTTTTCTCTGAGCGCCGCACTACGTAACAAAAGTCATATAAGGCATGTTAAACATTATGTATTATCATGTACTACACTTGATAAAGGCATCTTTGTGTTATATGTTACTTTTTCATTTTCCATCACTGCATCTACATTTTCGTGGTTCCTTATAGCTGTTACACTGATAAAGGCTGAATCTGCCAGATGCTTAGTGGGAATAACTGATGGGTCTCAGGGTAAATGCCTGGGTTCTGGACCTTGAGGTTAGGGAATTTTCAGTCCTTGAGTATAGTTGTGATTTTTCTTTTCTTTTTCAGGCTTCATTCCTCAACAAGAAACTAAATATTAGTGGTAAAAGAGTAAATTTAGCTATATGGGTAAGTATTTTTGTTGTATCTGTGCATTTGCGGGGTCTGTGTGGTATTTTCTATTTATAGTAACTGCATATGACATATTTTGAAGAAAACAGACTGGTTTCTTGAATTTGAAACCTTTTGTCAGAGGTTAATTGTAGTTTGATACACACTTATGTAGCAAACTAGTTGTATTGGAAAAACAAGGCACCAAATATTATCAAGTGAAATGGGTTTTATTGATATGATCTGTGGATGTTTATGATTAAAAAATGTTAGAGGAGCGGGATTTTGTTAAATTGAAGAACCTGTTGCATCAGGAAAATGATAACAGTGCTTTACAAATTTTGAAAGAGGAATTTGATAGTAATATACAGGGTTCCCACGCTACTGGGAAATTGGGAAAAAGTCAGGAGAAATGATAATTTTATTCCCAACCGTGAAAAATCCTTGAATTTTGCAAGTATTGATGAAAGTCGGGAAAAAACCAGGGAATTTTCTGCCACCTCTTGAAGCTCAAAACAGTTACGTAATAGAGTCGTAACTCAACTGATCGTGAGTTAAATTTGTCAAGATCTGACAAGAATATTCGGAGGTTGCAGTATGGATCATTTGAGTGCTTCATATAAACATATGTTGAGTCAACCCAAACGCTCAGTGGATTAGATTTGTCTAGTAGACAAGATAAAACTAAGGCATTGATGAAGTTTGACATGGTACTCATGATTAGCATTGCTAGTTGCACAAGTACACGTATCTCACAACCCACATGTTCATGACATCATAAATCCAGTAGTCAACGTTTTATCAATAATAACCCATTTCAAATGTTGTAGAAAAAATTTTAAAAAATTAATAAAAACAAAATGGCAAAAGAACACAAAGTCCTCTATATTTATTCCAAGAACAACTAGCAGGGTTTTATTGTATCACGTGACTACAATGTTGACATGTGCTGTCTGCTTCATGAATCTGACTGGCCAGATTGCTGCGACAGCGACAGGTTTCCTGTCATTGTTCTCGAAATAAATATGTTGATATGTTCTTTCTGGTTTTTACGAAAGGTATTGGACTTTCATTTAATATAATTGAATTTTTGTACAACATTAAAAAGGAGTTTGTTGTTGATATCATGTGACTATTTGACTTCCGATGTTGTTGTTTGAGATTTGTGAAGTCATGGGACCAGTTATGCAAATGGCGAGTACCGGGCCAGGTTTCATCTATGCTGTAGTTTCGTCTAGTCCATCAGTGGATTAAAGACATAACGATTATAATACTTGACGTTTCTGAGAAAATAAAACCATTTTCCTATCGATTTCATGCAGGTATGAGTTGATATAACATTTGCTAGGCCGGCTGGTAAGCGACTACCATATGTTGCAAACGCACGGTGGCGGCAAATTCCAAAATTCAACATGCAATTGCTGACTCCACACCCCATCCTAAATGTCCAAATGGGATGGGAATATTCAGAGGAAACTCGTTAAAAATGGACTGCTATTCATTTTAAGCCAAATTTATTGTCCAAAATGTCGAATCTCTGAGCTGAACTTTGGTGCGAAACTATTACAAAGTTGCATTTAGCTTGAAGCATTGGTTTCAGATCTTAACTAGGATGCAGGAGAAATGGGAAATTGTCATCCCTTGTATTATATGTTAAACAACAATACGAGTCCCTGTATCAATACAGGTTTGGGGGCTGGTTTATCGAATTACAAGAAGATATAATTTTACAGACAATTCAGTCCTTGTTTATACAACAAAGTATAATTTTGAAGGTCTTTTGTCAAAATTTAAATCAACCCTTTTGTAAATGTTTTTTAAATGATGGATTTTTAACCAAATCCTCTTAAAGATCATAGGTTGTTTGAAAACTCTTGTTTGGGTTTTATTGGTACACTACAGATTAATTGAGGGTTAAACTTTTGTCATTACAAGATAAGATTCTAATGCTTTGCATTTATTGGTTTTTCATACTGTGATATGAAAAGTTTACTTTGTATAAGATGCATATATATTGCTCTAGGATTCTTTAGAATTAAATATTTGAAAGGAAACAAAACTAATTTATGTTCATTATGTTGTTTCTACGTAGCAACAGAATGCAGGTCAGCAAAGTAAAGTTAGAATTTTTATTCCATACATTGCAATGACTTTTCATGCCAGTTTATAGGAATATAGTCAAACTTGTTTCGTGTGATACATTTTATGGTTTTATACATGATCATCTTTTCTGACTTTGATGGTTTGGAGCATCTTGAAATAGGAACATCTTTAGATTTAGAAAATGCATGTTTTATAATCTAAAATGTTCTTTAATACCATTCAGTAACGGTCATGTCTGAACCTTGAAAAAGTTAATTTCATCCTGGAAAAACCCTGGAAATGACTTGGAAATTTATCTTTAGAGAAGCGTTGGAACCATGAATATAATACATGATTCAGAATTTGTGGACTTGCCTTTACCAGACTCTCCGTTAGGCTTCGCATTTGGCAACAAATGCGAAAGAATTTTGAAAGTGGCACTATTTTTTACTGACTGGCAAAAGTTGGTGGAGACAAATTTTTATAAAGTAAATTTTTAATTTTTCATTAATATAAGTTACTCAGGCCACTTAATACCTGTTTTCACTATCTGCAGCAGTCAGTGGATCATGTCGTCTGCAGCTAACTGCAAGCTGTCAGTCGGTTTTGAGAAGCAATTAAATGTGATTAGTAGGAATTAAGGAATGGCCTGTGGATATATTCTATTGTTGAAAAGGTCGGAAAAAAGATTCGGTGTCATTTGCATGTGTTGTTAATTTACGTTTATTGAAAACTGTGAATGTAAGACGCGCTTGGGACTGCTTAGTGTTTTAGGAATTATTTACTCAGATAACATGTTTTTGTGGTCTGAACTTAGCAGAGTAAAACAGGATGCTGCTACAAGGATGCCAGTTGTTGACTGTAAAGGGCCCAAGTCGCTTATATCAATGAAAAATTAAAAATATACTGTATACAACAAGTCTGTATCAGGCACAAAGAATATGGCTAATCTAGCTCTGAAAAACAAAGATTTATGTCCAGCTGCATCTGAGGTAGCTACCAGGTTACTTGTTGTCCCAGTTTCTACTGCAGACTGTGAGAGGGGTTTCAGTCGTCAGAATCTGATCAAAACAAACTTAAAAAATTCTATGTATACAGAGAAGCCTCTTTAATCCGGACTCCATTTATCCGGAAACTTTGCTATCCGGACATAATTCAATGGGAACTGAATTCCTAAATGTTAATTTGCTCCATTAATCAAGAAATCCGCATTCCAGATCCAGAAATCAGATCGGGGACCAAAGAGTAAAATTACTATAAAACTTGTCTCGATAATCTGGAAATAATCTGTCCAAAAGTAAGACAGTTCGCAAAATCATATATAAAAATACAGTCGGGCGGATAACACAGATTCACCTACGCAAATTTGGAGGTGCGTCAATGTATCAATCTGATTGGTTAAATTCTAGTGGTATGTTAAAATTTTCAATTGATCACGTGATCATGTATGTGGAAAAACTAAGTAGTGTGACCATATTGTAACCAGCGATTGTATAAACAATGTCTGTTTTACTAGTCGCCAATGGGGGTGTTATAATTAAATAAACACACTGGGATAAATTAAGTGTGTCATGAAGCCTTTTTGTTTACCAGTTGTATGTAACAAATCACAGTTTATTGATGGCTGTACAAATACAGTTAATTGATTTACTGTGGAAAGTATAGGGCTTAATTTCAGAATAAAATGGGGACGTCATTTATCAACTCATTAGCAGCTATAACAGCTGATTCTTCCATATCGCGAGTCATGAAAACATAGGGGTGGTATCCTGTTTGTCCAAAAGTAGTATTATTTTGAACAGAATACTCTGGTGACAATTGCTGCTTTTCAGTTGGTAAGTATTGCAGAATTTTATTTTCGTCAGTCAGTCGAATTCAGTACGTGTTTTGCGCCTATATTGGTGACCTTAGATGCGCAGAATAGCTCGACAGCAGTGTAACTCTTGTTTGTCCTTCAGGGTGAGACTGAATTTTGTCAATCCAAGGAATGGTCTTATTCCAAACACTAAGCCAGGCATGACACTCTTTCTTACATTTGGCTACTGTCCCATCCAAACTATCAGTTCTAGCAACTTTAGCACTCTTCTGAATCTCATTAAAATCTTTGTCATTTTGCCATTTAAGCCCAAAACAGTTATCCAAATTTCCAAACGACGTTTTGTCCAAGTCTTGATGCATCTTAATTTCAAGGTCGCATGCACTATTTATTTGGCTACAATCAAATGAGCACAACAATTGAAGCTAAAGTTCTGATGTACTGTTATAATAACCACATATACATCTCGGGGTCTTTCTGCCTCTGAATTCAGTCATTGTAAATATCAGCACATTTTCCTACCCAAGCTGCTAGTTGAAGTCTTTGAACTTGCCGCACAGCTATTGCATCATGTTCTTTTGATGTACTCTTATAAATACAGCAGGCACATCTGGGGTCTTTTAACCACTGAATTCTGTCATTGTAAAAATCTTCACAGCTAAAATGATCAATTAATCAATACATTCTCCCACTCAGTAGGTGGTTGAAGTAGGACTGGCAAGTCTTTGAATTTGCTGATCAGCTATTTGCATGCGTACTGAGGACTCCTGCATGAGTGATTTTCTGCGTCCCAGATAAAAAATTTGCATCCAGATACACCTAATTAAGCGTTTCCGAAACCTCTGAGCTGTAAAATACGACTTATAAAAATGACTGCATTTTATTAGTTTCCCATAAAGCATGTTATAATAATGTGAAATAAACACAAGTCAGTAGATGTATTAATAGATGTATTCATTAATTTTTATTTGAACCATTATTGAATATACAGTACATTTACAGCTAGCATGTACATGTACATGTATACGGTATGATGACATTGTAAAATAAAAATGTGCATGATTCAGTTATCCGGAAAACTCGTTAATTCGGACATATTCACTAGGAACTAAGGTGTCTGGATTAACGAGGCTGCTCTGTATATCTACACTGAAAAATTTAATGAGAATTTCTATTGATGGGCCCAATGTTGAGAATATTTATTTCAGGAAGGCATTTAAGAAATGATCTGGGAAAAAATGAGGCAGATATTGATGAAGTGTCAGTGACATTGTTCATCAAGACTAAGCAGTATTTTGTATTATCAGTTATAAAGACACACTCTTTGCTTTTCATATGCTATACATTAAACTTCATGTGTATATAATGGTATTGTTATATTTATTAATAATTATTCTTGTGCTTTGAAATGTAATAAAAATATGTGAAAACTGTTTTATTGTCATGTTTATATAGATTAAAAATAGCGCCAATATAATATTGCGCATATATTTAAGTCCCAGCATCGTGGCATAAAATGGCAGCTTTGGTTGAAAAGTGGCTCCAGACTTTTAAACTTTGCAAATTTCATGGCACAAAGAAAAATATTTCCAAGGGAGGCCCTGCCTTACGACCTCTGAGTGAAAGTTAACAAGTGATGTAGACTAATTAAAGTGTTGTGTATAAATAATTTATCATTTTGTTTTGTGTCTGTATTCTTGCACTAATCCACATGGATTTAGCCGATTTCTGACAAGAATTTTAAGTAACTGCAGATCCAGGTAAGTAGCAGAAATAAATTTAAATTTTTAATACAGTTTTATGTAATTATGGCATGTAATATATAGATCACTTTTTTTATGCTCAGATTGCACTTTTTTGTCACTTTTATTAGTAATATATTAGCAATAATTACGCTTATACCTCTTGGGGGGATGGCATGTCTGAACTTAAAACAAAGCAGTTCAGGTTCACATTATATAATTTACTGTTGATCAGGTACCCAGAAAACTAATCATTAGGGTTGTCGGGTACCTGGTTGACTTTTCTGAAATTTGACGTGTCTGTTGCCAAGCATTAATTTCTGGTTGTCCCAGGTTCCTGGGCAGTTTATTGATGTTGAACGTTTAAATAAAACTGAATCATATTGTCATGTACAGTCGTCAAAAGTCGGTGACTACTAACAATGTTGCCCTGTGTGAAATAGGAAGCTGTGGAGTGGAATCCTAAGAGTTCTGTTAGGTTAATAATTAGGAGGTTTTCTCCTTATTGATTCTGTTTTCCTTTCTGCAATAAAAGGGTATAAAATTTCACATGATTTGATAAAATTCTTTGTCACCCAGTCATTTGATAATTTTGCAAGATTGAGCAATTGGCTGCAGTTAAACCTACTATAATGTCTCTACCTCCCTTGAGTACTTTATGCGGTTATCACATAAAACAATCTGATTAAAGTGAGATCTTCAATGTCATACGTGAAGATCTGACAGGGAATGCTTACGGATCATGTTCTGGTGATCTATATTATTACCATAATCACTAATTTTATCTGCCAATCAGACGAAGTTTCATATCTTTGCATTTGGGAGACTGAGTAGTATGACCAAAGATTCACTTTCTAATTTCCAAAAGCTGCAGTTTCATTGGCCAATTCAAAGGTCACCTGAACACAACCCCTAAGTGGTTGCTGTCAGATCTTCACTTAGGACAGTGGAGATCTGCTTTTAATCAGATTGTCATGTAAAGACTTTCTGTGTTATGTAGTTGTTCCTAAAAATAAATGGTGCTCTTTGGACATTTAATATGGTGACCATGGTGGCTATCTTGAAACTGTTGCTATCACTACATATCCACAATGATTAGTCATATCAGCATGGGGTTTTCACTCATGATGCGGTTTTGTTTCTTAAAGAAATGGTGCCTTTTAGTCCATCCAGTATGGTTACTATATGGCTGCCATGGTTACCATATTAAAAACCTTGTCATTGCTTCACATCTGAACAGATAATCATATCAACATTGAAAGACTTTGATGCTTTCAGTTAGTCCTAAATAAAAAAAGGTGCCGATCTAACATACGACATGACTTCCTTGGAGGCCATCCTGAAAATTTAATTGCTGGTCTTTCTGAACAGATGGTTGTATTGACATTGTCAAGTTGGTAATAAATGAAATTGGTGCTGATCTGACCCCAAACAGTTTCTGTAGTGTCTGTTTTGGAAATGTTATCACAACTTCTCCTAAATGGTTAACCAGAGTAACAAGGGGTTTTCACTAACAGATTTAACATTTCTATTTTGTCCTAAATGAAGATGGTCCTGATTTGATATCCCATGTTGTCTGCATTTAAGCCAACTTGAAATCATGTTTTCACTACTTCTCCTTAAGAGATATCCATAGCAACATTGGGTAAAATTACAGTACCATAATTTGCCCTTTTCCAGACAAAATGAAGAAAATCTAATGGGACAAACCTTTCTGAAGACATTCTTGTTTTCTAAATATTGGAGTTAACTCAGAGGGCATAGTTTCACATTTGAACACCTTGTTTTAATAATTATCCTGAGATAATTTCTGTATCAACTGATATATATATATATATATATATATATATATATATATATATATAGTGGATTCTTCTTGAAAAGTTCTCAAATGTTGGGACTCAATTTGTCTTTCTTTAAAAATGTTACCTTGTGCAAAATAGGAAGCTGTGGAGTGGAACCCTAAGGGACCTTAAAGGTCTGTTAGCATTAACATTTAGGCTTTATGTCTTGTCAGTTTATTTTCTTTTTCTGTATTAAAAGGTATAAAATTTCCCATAATCATATAAGACAGTATTCACGCATTTGATTTTATGATTTTGCCAAATGTGTAATAATCTGAAGTTAAACTGACTAGTCTCTTGCCTCTCTTGAGTAATTTCTTTGTTTGGATTAGACATAATATGGCATATTTTCAGTGGGAAATTTTATGTCCAGATAATGAAGTATTCAGATATGGTGCGAATGTGAATTCCAATATGGTCCTCATTGTGGAAATATTGAAAATCTAATATTACTGCCTTACCATAAAAGGCGTCACTTGCATCATGGGGGTTGCACTGAAAGACTTCTTATGATTGGTTGTTGTTATGAGATGAAAATGGTGCCTATCTGACATCAGCATGCCCACAGTGGTTGCCATTTTGAAAATCATGTTTTTACGGTTCAGATGGTCATATTGACAAGGCAGCTTATTCCCTCGGGTTGTAATATTGAAAGTGAAAAATACCCTTGGTGTCGGAAAGGGGGGGTAAGATTGAGTGAAAAACAAAATTTTGTATTAAAACTTTGTATATCTTGTTAGTCCTAAATGAAAATAGTGTTGATCAGTTTGTTTTTTGATTTTTGTTGGATTTAACAACACTTTTAAGACATTATTGGCTGTATCATGCAGAAGAAATGGGAGCTAAGTGCATTTCACAAGGATGCACTTTGAAGCTGGATTGGGCTGGCCTAGGTTTATATTAAACAGTTGACCTTGGATTATCATTTCAACACTACTGTCTGAGCTACAGATGCTGATCAGACCTTCAGTTTGATTGCCATATTTGCAAAGTTTTTAGTGACATGGGTCTTCACTAGAAGACCCGTTTTGATATCTACATGCAGTTTTTCCTTGATGAAAATGGTACTTTAGGGAGAGTAATAAAATCTATTGGGCATATTTGTATTTATTTGTTGATTGTTGTAAAATTGATTTTAGACAATTATAACAAATTTTCAGTTTTCTTACACAATTTTCAGTTTTTGTTAGCTCTGCAGGTCATGTATCAGATGAGCTTTTTGTCCATCCATCAACTGTTGTCTGACATCTATCCATCTATTAGCAGTTTTTTATCGCTACTTATCCTAAACTACATGTACTATGCAGGATTGCCATGAAACTTACACACATGCATTCCATAGTCCATTTGGTCCTAGATGAAAATGGTGCTGCTCACAGACCCACTATGGACACCACAGTGGCCATCTCGAAAATCTTGTTATTGCTACTCCCTATGAATGGATGGTCATATTAACAAGGTTTTCGCTAAAAGACTTCTTTTGATGTCTACTTGGTTCTAAATGAAAATGGTGCTAATCTGTCATTCAGTATGGCCACCACAGCAGCCATCTAGAAAATCTTGTTATTGCCACTATTTCTGAATGGAAAGTGACATGGTGTTTTCACCAAAAAGACTTATTACAAGGTCTGGTTGGTTCTAAATATAAACATTGTTCATCTGGAGTCTAATATGGCTGTTACAGTGGCCAGCTTGAAAATCTTGTTATTACTACTACTTCTGAATGAATGGTCCTATCAGCATGGGATTTTCACTAAAAGACTTACTATAATGTTTTGTTGAGCTTATTTTAAAATGGTGCTAATCTGTTGTCCATTATGTGGCAATCTTGAAATTCTCGTTTTAGCATCTCTTAAAGGGTAAGTCATTTTGACTTTGAGTTTTTATCAAAAGACTTGTTATGCTGTCTCTGTGTTCTTAAATGGTAATGATTGACCCTCAGTGTGGTCACCAAGGTGGCACACGGTGGCTGTCGTGAAAATATTGTAATCTTTACTCCTCCAAAATGGATAGTTATATCAACATGGGGTTTTCACCAATAAACTTCTTATGATACCTATTTGGTCATGAATGAAAATGTCATCAGCCATACATCCAATATGACTGCCATGACAGCTGTCATGAAAATCTTATGTCTGCCCTCCTCATGAATGGATGATCATTATGACACGAGGCTTTCACCAAAAGATTTCAAATGATGTCTACTCCTTTGGAAGTGTCAATCAGACATCCAATATGTGCATCGCATCAACTTTTGTGAAGATATTATTGCAGAATATCAGAGATGGTTTTAGCACTCAGCATTTAAAAGGAAGAGATGGTCATATCTGGAATTCCTGGAGATTCTATTGTCCCAGTAGAGCTTCAGTCCCTTCAAGGGACTCTTGTTGTTATTACTTTTTTGTATAAAAAACCCCTTCCACTTTTGATTAAGAAAAATCATTTGAGGTAGGCAAGTGAAATTTGGTATTTGAATTCCTGTGTGGATAACCTATTTAGATTTTCATGCCATTATATCATTTTTTCCTTTTATTAAACATTTATTTACTTTCTGGACTTTCTTTTTGAGAAGAAGAACTTATCAGTTTAACAAAACCAACTTTATGTGATCGCTCTGGTGGCCTAGTCGTTAGAGCATCTGCCTCTGATAAAAGAGGTCATGGGTTCAAACATCAACCGAATCATACCTAAGACTTATAAAAATGGTACTAACAGCTGCCTTGCTAGGCACTCAACATTAAGAGGTTAGTGGCAAGCCTGGTGTCAGAATAATGTGACTGGGTGGGACATCATGCTACATTTCTCTGGCATGATGCCCCAGTGCTAGACATCACTATAAACTGCCACACTGCAGACATGATAGCTATAAGACTGAAAAATTTATAAAGCTTTGTTAAAAATCCAAATCACACACACACACCAGCTTTATGTAGCCAAATTAAAT
Source organism: Megalonaias nervosa (assembly GCA_016617855.1). NCBI lineage: Eukaryota > Metazoa > Mollusca > Bivalvia > Unionida > Unionidae > Megalonaias > Megalonaias nervosa. The sequence continues at coordinate 12,410 of JAECUM010017278.1, read as the reverse complement.
CTGATATGCATGTTTATATGCATATGTACATACGTAGATGACATAATTTGTGCCATTATAACAATTTTCAAACATTTCAGAACTTGATGAACTTTTACAATTGGTCTATGATGAGGGCATGCGTGTTTTTCAAACACAAATCTTGCAGTGTAAACTGTTTGTGTTGAAGATGCAAACTGTATTATTTTCAGGACACAGCAGGACAAGAGCGGTTCCATGCTTTGGGACCTATATATTACAGAGACAGCAATGGTGCAATTTTAGTCTATGATATCACAGATGAAGACTCCTTTCAGAAAGTAAGACTCTCTGGATTAAAATATTTATTGACTTGCATCATTTTACAGTTTTAAAACTTGGACTATATCTTCACTTTTAATAATGAAATAGAATTTTTAAACTCTGAATAAAGGCTTCTCAGTTTTGGAAGTAGTGATTTGTGAAGTAGATGATGCAAGATATATTTTCAGCAGATAGTTTGAGTTGTCTATGTTGGCTACCATATTAAAAATTACAGGTGTCTATGCTGGTTATGGTTAAAAATTACAGGTTTTATTGTTGGCTATCTTATTAAAAATTACAGGTGTCTAGTTGACTGTCTTATTAAAAATTACAAGTGCCTGTGTTGGTTATCATTACAAATTACAGTTGTCTATGTTGTCTATCATATTAAAATATTACAGGTCTATATGCTGGCTATAATTAAAAATTAATAGTGTCTGATGGTTGTCTTATTAAAAATGACGTGAATATGTTGGCTATCTTTAAAATTTACAGGTGTCTGTGTTGGCTATCTTATTAAAAATTACAGGTGTCTGTATTGGTTGTCTTAAAAATTACAGGTGACTTGGTGTTCAAAGATAAAGGACATAGAATTTTCATGTTTGGGTATAGGTTATAGTTTTTTTTCAATATAAAGTCTCAGTTGGTGCTAGCAGTCATCTATGATCTCCAACTGCAATCAAAATTTCTACATGGAACATCATTTGAATAAAATCAAAATTGGTTAAATTTGAGTTGGACCCTGATCTTGATGATAAATGCCTGTGTGCAGCCCTTTTGTACACTCGATAATTCAACATGTTCAGTATTATTAAGGGCAGATTTGGCAGTTTGGGAAAATCTAACACAAAAGCATCTGGACTTTTTTCATTATTTTGGTTTGTGCCCTCCACCCCAATTTAAAATATGTTGGGGATACAGCTTTCACAGTGGCTGTGTGTCCAGTTGGAATGTATATGTCTGCCCACAATCATTTTGGTTACCAGGACGTAACCCAGACTATGCATGGTATTTCAGCCAGTGTTGGTAAACATGTCCAGCTATAGAGGTGCCTTTTGATAATTGGAATCTTCCATGTTCAGTATTTTATGCTGCCATGGAAACAGAGTGTGGCACATCTGTGAGTTTATAAATTGAGAGTGCTTGTCTATATGGTACCAGCATTATTTGTAACAAAATTGAGAGTGTTGGAACATAGGGTTAAATAGTAAAAAAAAAGAGTGCTGGAATGTAGGGTTAAATAGTAAAAATATAAGAGAGTTGGAACACAGGGGTAAATAGTAAAAAAATTAGTCTTGTGTTGGAATATATGGTTTAATAGTGAAAAAAGTGTTGGAACATAGGGTTAAATAGTTTTAAAAAATTAAGAGTGTTGGAACATAGGGTTAAATAGTCAAACAAACTGAGAATGCTAGAAAATAGTGTTCAGTATGAGTTTTTACATAAGTGGTGGATTTGGGGGTTGGGGAAGATATGTCATCACAAGTTGAGTTTATAATATTTTGGGCAAGCTGCAAAAAAATTGAATTGCAAAATATTCAACTTGTTCCAGACTGGCTTCTGAAGTATTTTTTCTTTCCTGCAGTGAGAAATGTAATACTTAGCTTGAAACATTAACACCAAATTGTAATGCAGGAGCCTGTATATATTAACATGTCTCCTTTCTAAATGGAGTATTTTCAGTATTAAACCTTCCATGTGTGGCAAAACACATTTAAAAAAGTTTGCTAAAAACCCTTCCAAGAAGTTATCATTCAGTAGCAACAAGCTTTTTGTTTTTTATTTGGTGCATGCATGTTTGATCTTTTAGATAACTTAGGGTGTCTCCAACCTACTTTGTATGTATCATAAAGTGATTACAATTTTCTCTGCAGGTGAAAAACTGGGTGAAAGAATTACGGAAGATGCTTGGCAGTGATATATGTCTTTGTATAGTTGGAAACAAAATAGACTTGGAAAAGGAGAGACATGTGTCAGTAGACGAGGCTGAGTCGTAAGTATTTCACATTTTATCTTGTTCTTTACTTAGTGCAGGATATTGGTTTGGTTTGGTTTTGTGCGGTTCGACTTGTCTCTGGAAAAGAAAGATAAAAAGTTATATCAACACAGGAAACACTCATATGAATATAAATTCAGAAGAAAAAACTTTTGTAATAATGATTTGGTATATAATAAAAGAAAAATACACCTAGTGGAAAACAGGCGGTGGTCCAGACTCTTAAGATATCAAGTAGGTTGTAAAAGCTGTAGAGATGTACAAATTTACACTAAATACTGTCAATACTATAGAGGTGTACAAATTTACACTGAATACTGTCACTGCTATAGAGATATACAGATTTACATTGAATACTGTCAGTACCATAGAGGCGTACAAATTTATACTAAAGACTGCCAATACCATAGAGGTGTACAAATTCACACTGAATACTGTCACTGCTATAGAGATATACAGAATTACATTGAATACTGTCAGTACCATAGAGGCGTACAGATTTATGCTAAATACTGTCAATACCATAGAGGTGTACAAATTTATACTAAATACTGTCAGTACCATAGAGGTGTACAAATTTACACTGAATACTGTCACTACTGTAGAGATGTACAAATTTATACTAAATGCTGCCAATACCATAGAGGTGTACAAATTCACACTGAATACTGTCACTGCTATAGAGATATACAGATTTACATTTAATACTGTCAGTACCATAGAGGCGTACAAATTTATACTAAATACTGCCAATACTATAGAGGTGTACAAATTCACACTGAATACTGTCACTGCTATAGAGATATACAGATTTACATTGAATACTGTCAGTACCATAGAGGCGTACAGATTTATACTAAATACTGTCAATACCATAGAGGTGTACAGATTTATACTAAATACTGTCAATACCATAGAGGTGTACAAATTTACACTGAATACTGTCACTACTGTAGAGATGTACAAATTTATACTAAATACTGCCAATACCATAGAGGTATACAAATTTACGCTAAATACTGTCACTACTGTAGAGATGTACAAATTTACACTAAATACTGTTAGTACTATAGAGGTGTACAGATTTACACTGAATACTGTCATTGCTATAGAGGTGTACAAATTTACACTAAGTACTGTCACTACTATAGAGGTATACATATTTTTACACTGAATACTGTCAGTACCATAGAGGTGTACAGTTACAGTGAAAACTGTCAATGCTATAGAGGTGTACAAATTTACACTAAATACTGCCAATACTGTAGATAGTCATGCACGGTGGCTCATGACAGTGCAGTTATTTGTTTATTTGATGTATTTAACAACTTGCACAAAGTGCTATGACTGCAGTAGAGAGTGGTGGAAGTTGGTTCATAATAGTTTCTTGTTTATTTGATTTATTTAACAATGTACATTAAGTACTTTCATAGCTGTTGAGTCTGCAAATGGCTCATGTCCACTCCATTTCTTGTTTATTTGTTATGCATTTAAGAACTTACAGTAATATCACTGCTATAGAGAGTCATGCCAAGTGGCTGATGAAATGGTAAGAAACCACTGTTCTTGAATGGTTGCATCCCTGCTAACCTTCCATACAGTGCTGGGGGTGGGGATGAAACTCAGAAGCGTGTTTTGTGGTCCAGAGGGGACATTAATGCACATGATTAATAAAACAACAATGCAAAATTATGAACGGGTGAGTACTTGTTGACAGCTTTATACACACACACACACACACACACACACACAGTTTCTGTCTTCTAAAATCCTTTACACTGGAATATATATTACCTTGTACCTGTTGATCTTGTATTAGTTCAATGGAGGTTTTGAAATTGATGCAGGTGGCAGTATGTGCAAAGTATAAAATGCTCTCCTTGCTGCCCAGTTTAACAAATTCAGACTCCTTCAACCAGAAGTTTAGAAATTTAATTTTGATGGACTTTTTTCACTTCATAGATGGCTCATCCATCTCTTAATTTTGATGTCAGCTTTCTAAGATGAATCACAATTTCACACTGCATTCTTTACCACAATTTCACACTGCATTCTTTACCATTCCAGCTAACACAGAGTTCATGTTTTGTATTTTATGTATGGAGTGAAAAAATCTGACTTCATAGAAACACTGTTAATAAAGATGATTTAAACATTATTGTTCAAGCCAATAAGTGTAATAACTTTTGTTTTGACATCAACACATTTTTGACTTTCTGAACTTCATGTGGATTTAGATGTTCTGTTAATGTACTCTATGTATGCAGATTGGTCTAGTTGGCTGTCCCACAACAGTGCTAAAAGTAATACCAAACATGTCTTACTTGTTGTCAATCAGTTAAGTAATGAATGAACCATAACTGTTCAATGTTTATAAAGGCTACAGTGTTATGAGCATATATCACAGTGTCAAGAAAGGTCTCTTCTACCCTCTCTTTAAAAAAAGGATTTATGAGAAATTATGTTTTTTAAAGACAGTACCCTGTCAGGGGGCTTGGTACTATAGTAAAAAAAATGTTTTTCATGTGACATGACATGATCTGGCATGTATATGGATGGATATTAATCTTGGTGCATGCTGGATCTTGGGATTGAACCTGAGAACCCAGGAGTGCAAACTTAGTTTAATACTAATATGCTATCTAAGCCATAGGCTTACAGTGATTCCTGGCAATAATTTATTTTGTTGACACTAATCTTCAAATGTAACCATGCTTTTCACACGAAATGAAACATAAGGTGCATAGTTAATGTGAATTTATAGTCAATTAAAAGCAATATGGATAACCTGTAAACCTTTCTGGCACTAGACATGAAATTAAGAGATAAACTCAACCAGCTGTAGATCTCTGTTAACATATATGCATTTTTGACCTCATGGAAGAAATGTGCAGTGGGGTAGATAACCTGTTTAGACACATTTTCATAACAAAACTTTCCTGCTGTTTAAAATTCAGCACAGGAGTGAAACATTAAAAATATCTTAAAAGCAGTTTATAGTATTGTCAAGCATTGATCAACATTGTCTGTTTTCAACTGTATCAAGGGATGGTCCATCACTAAACATCACCAGTTATTCAAAACAGAAAATCTTTTTTAAAAAAAAGCTTCACAGTATTTGGCAGATTTGACAAAAAGCATCTTGGCCTATAGGCCTTTCAGAATGTATGGCCATAAAGCCAAGTGAGCTTGGAGTATGATGCATCAGTATGATGCATCATTCTTGCATCAACCACTCACATTTGCTGTTTATAACCTCTCAAAAATACTGCTCGATTGATTTGCACATGATTGTACAAGGAGTATTCTTGCAAATGGGGATTTCGGATTTGTTCTTTGGATGCCACTCTCATTCAGTATAACAACCACTACAAAAACTTGAAAAACCATTTAACAACTTTATGATTCATCAAAATGTGGCTGCTATTACTTAAAAATAGAGGAAAATTTCAACAGCTTCTCTGAAACTGCTGAACAGAATTTGACCATATTTGACAAAATATATTGGCAAGAAGGCCTTTTTGGGTTGTACTAATCATGCTAATCTGTCATCAAAATTTGACTGCATTACTGAAAATTGCAATCAACACTTATTATGGCTTTTGAATGTTACGTGACTAGGCTCGTACAAAGTAACAAAGAAAAAGAGTGAAGCCAACAAGCTTTGTAAATTTAACAAAATAATTTATTTCCCTAGAAAACAAGGTAAAAATATGAAAAAGGACTTAACGGTTTGTGAATCTAATCCAAAAATTAATCCTAGGACTTAAAAAATATAAGTCCTATCACTAAAAAGTTCTATTTGATTTCAAGTTTGAATCTCGCTGAAGTTCCAAGATGGAAGGCAAAACAAACAGGAGATCTCGGGATCTTTTTTCTGTTCGATGACAAGTGATTGTCATTTGTCACCCTGATTAGATAAAAGAGAATGAGTATTTAAAAGAGGATCACTGTGATCAATACCTTTTGAATGATCCAAATTAGGAGTAAAAGTGACCTCATCAAAAGCCTGACCAATACATGTGTCAGCTAAAGGAATATTTTCCTTATCGAAATCATTCTCAAGAGCTTTCTTTGACATAGCTCTAGTAACTGCACAAGTTTGGTATTAATCAGGGAATTCTTTTTCAATAGGATCAACTTTCTGATCCAAAAAAGGCTTGTCAGTTACAAGTGGATTAACCACAACCTTGTCTCCAGCTAGGTCATTGCCTAATAACAAATGAATGCCCTCAACGGGTAAAGAAGACACTACTCCAGCTATCACAGGTCCTGAAACTAAGTCTGATGACAAATTTACAGAATGGAGAGGAACATTAACAAAGCTGCACTTTACTCCCTGAATGAGAACAGTCTCATTAGAAGAAGACTTCTTAGAAAAAGGCAAAGTACCTGATAATAAAAGACTCTGAGAAGCTCCTGTATCCCTTAAAATTTTAATAGGGATAGGATTGGCCAAATCACCCAAGAGTGATATAGAACCCTTCGACATGAGTGGTTCATAATTCTCCATAATAAAATCAGACTGGGTTTTGTTAGACCCAACAAACGTATTGCTTTCAGTGCATGACCGTGACCTTGACCTCTTAGAAATAAGAGCATTTGGGATAGGTCTATCTTGATTCTGATGCTTATAATTCAGTTTGAAGCAATCAGAAGTAATAACGTGTCCTTTCTTCTTGCAATAGGTACACGTAGGAATAGACAAGGATTTTTAAAAGTTGTGCCAGATTGAGTTGTAGAAGGAGTCTTATTAGGCTGAAATACCTTTCTACCAGTAGACTGCTGAGTGCAAGACTTGCCTACAACAGAAACTTTATGAGTTAAGAAATACTTACCAGCAGCACAAGCAGCATTTTCCAAGGTTTCGATCTGATGCTCTTCAAGATAAGTCTTAACGTTGCTATGGACACAGTTTTTGAACTCTTTAAGTAATACAAGTTGTTTGAGACTTTCAAAATCATGTTCAACTTTCTCGGATAAGTACCATGTGTCAAATAACTGCTCTTTTTCTCTTGCGAATTCGACATAAAGTTTGTCAGCATCTTTTTTATAGTTCCTAAATTTTTGCCGATAAGCCTTAGGGACTAACTCATAACCCTTGAAGATACAGTCTTTAACTACATCATAGTCAGCACTCTGCTCTAGTGACAGTGAAAAATAAATATCACTAGCTCTACCAGCAAGTACAGATTGTAATAATAGAGTCCAATGCTCCCTTGGCCATTTCAAATTTTCTGCAATTTTTTCAAAACGAAAATATCTGTCTACTTCTTTTTCCAGAAAAGGGGGCACTAACTTGATAGTTTTGAAAACATCAAAAGTAGGGGAGTGTTTTCCTTTTGCCAGCTCTAATTCTTTTAACCGAATTTGAAATTCCCTTTCATCCTTCTGTCTTTGCATCTGTCTGTCTCTCTCTCTCTTTCTTCAAATTGCCTTTGCATTACTTCCATTTCTTTTTCTATTTGTATCTTTTCCATCTGAAACTGAACCTGTCTTATCTCAAATTCCAACTTTTTTAGCTGGACTTCCATTTTCAAAATTTCCACCCACTCCTGGGAAAAATTCAAAAAATTCTCTACTTTTGATGATAATGTGAAATAGTACTTGTGATTTAAATTATTCTGAAAACTAGGGGAAATTAAATCTAAAAAAACCCCCAATTTTCTGAAATATTTTATCCAAAATTCATATATCCCAAGGACGAGAATCCCAATTTTCTTTGTTACGTGACTTGGCTCCTACAAAGTAACAAAGAAAAAGAGTGAAGCCAACAAGCTTTGTAAATTTAACAAAATAATTTATTTCCCTAGAAAACTAGGTAAAAATATGAAAAAGGACTTATGGTGTGTGATTCTAATCCAAAAATTAATCCTAGAATTTAAAAAATAGAAGTCCAATCACTAAAAAGTTCTAATTGATTCCAAGTTCGAATCTCGATGAAGTTCCAAGATGGAAGGCGATGACATCCTCTATAACCAGTTTTGTGCTGATGTGTCAACAGTTCCTTGTTGAGTCACCAAGAATGTAATTCTGGCTTTAGAATTCCAAATAATTTTAGTAAATGTCCTTGTCCAAGAATTTCGATGAACACATGTAAAGACTCCAGGAAAATAAATTTCAAATAAAATAAACTCAATTCAAATGGCAACAACAGGAATACCTTTCAGCCTGAAGGTATAATTTACAACTGACTCAAAAACACTGAAATCTCAGTATTAAACCCAACGAAGAACGCAATTTCAGACCTGTGTGATGGGTCATGTGGTCACTTACTTCGAGCAACGCAGTAAAATAATATGGCACTTAGCATGTAGGCTATTTACAGGTTCGATTGTACTGAGCGAATCTTACTTTAAGATTCAGTAATAAAAAAAAAGGTTGTTTACAACAGAGCTGACACAAGCCAAGAATGACCTTGATTACAACCAATGATTTTCACTCAAGTGTTTACAAATTCAATATCAAGGTCAGGAACTAGGTCAGCTAAAAATACAATGAAGCTACACTGTTATTTACTAGAACTGAACTGAATTTTTCTAGAAAAATGTCAAATCCAGTGAATAAAGTTATAACAATAACATGTAATGCAATAAAAATAAAATGAAAAAGAATTTAAAACTAACACACAAGCAATTAAATTACATATACCTAACAGTAAAAGCAAAATCTTTCAATTTTACAATGCTGATCTATTTACTGTGGCAATTGTTACTAAAATTAGAAAACAATTAAATGGCTTCTCAGAAAACCCAGTCAACAAAAGTTCACAAAAAGCATCCTTGCCTTTCACATTTGCACAAATGAGGCTGATCTGCCATCCAGTGTGGCTTTGTTACTAAATAATAATCTACAGTGGTTTTCCTCTTATAAGGCCATCCCTTTTTTAGTAGGAAAGTGGCTTTGTTTTAAATCGTTTGACCTGTAGGAGGGATGTTCTAGGCACACGCAGCGAGAAACCATTAAGAAATCTTGTTTAAATCTGGGTAGAAGCATCTCCTGGCTCTAGGAATCTTTCTTATTCCAGCCATTCCATTTTCACATTTCTGCAGAATATTTTTCTTATCTTTTAGGATGCTGTTTCAGACATCTTTTTTTTCTTTTTTGGAAAGATCCTTGACCTCTCCCTTTTTTTTAAGTTGAATTACTGTCACTTTGTTTGTTCTAGACTGAGTTTTTTTTCCTGAATGACTTGCTGAACTTTTTTAAATAACTTATTCCTTGGTTGCCAACAATTCACTGTTGAACAATTTTCAGTATTGAAATGAAATGCTTTGTGTTTAGAAAGGAGGTGATCTTATCATGTGATTCATAGGCAGGTACTTTCCGGTATTTGTGGAAGCCAAATACAATATTTAAATCATGTAAAGTTGGTGCTGAACATTAAAGTCGTAACTATTTTAGCAGAAAGTATTGTGACATAAAGGACTTTCAGGTTTATGAAGATCATACTGATCCAGCATCAGAGTCAGTCATCAGTTACAAAAAAATAAGAAAAAACATGAAAAAGTTTCTCAGAAAGAGCTCAAGAAAATTTTGACCAAAATATGACAGGAAATATTGTGTTAAAAAGATCTTTCAGGTTTGTAAAATTGGTTTTGGTTTTGGTTGGTGCTTTATGGCACAGCAACACAAGTAGATTATTTAGTGCCAAGGCAATTGGAATAAAGTGCCTTGCCAAAGGACACATCACAGTAGCTGACCAGGCTGGTCATTGGTAGTTTTCAAACCCGTACCTTTCAGTCATGCAGTTTCATGTAAAATTGAGACAGGATGGCCATCAAATATGGCTGCCGGAACTAAATATCGAGAGCTTTTGCATGGTTTCAGAAAATTTGCTAAACATAATTTGGTCAAATTTGACAGCAAGCATCTTTTTTCATTAATTCCTTTCAAGTTTGCGTGAATGACGTCAGTTGGCCATCAGATATGGCCACTGATTAAAAATAGAAAAATATGTAAACAGCTTCTCAAAACCTAAAAGTACTGCTCAACAGAATTTTGGCTTAATTTGACAGAAGGTATCTTGGCATGAAGACCTTAAGGTTTGAACAAATGATGCCAGTCTGCCTTCAGATGTGGCACTGTTACTGAAAATACATAAACTTTTGACTGTCTTCGTCTCAGAAACTGGTCAACATAATTCAAGCCAAATTAACAGAAATCTAGGGTCCAAGCTGGGTTTAAATTCTCTTGCTTGCTAAATAGGGTGAAGTGGCAAGTGTGTGTAAAGTAGACCGATTCATAATATTCAAAATAGTCATTAAAAGAGTACTTTTACTTAACTTTTGATCCAAATAATATAAAATAAAAAGAAATGCACATTGTACTTTATGAAAATATCAAAATATTTCTTAGTTTGATTCAGCAAATTTATTGTCTGACCTAGTTTTTGAAAAAGATTAATACCCTGAAAATAGGTTACATTCGCAAACAGGTGAAAGATATAATGGTACAAACTTTCTTCCTACTTGTAGAGGATGAAATAAGAAATGAACTTGTCAATGTTTAGCACTGATCTGTCTATAAAATTCCACAGATTAATTGCCTATTATTGGGCACAAAATTTCATTTGTATCATGGGTGAATTTGGGACTGGAATCTGGTAGATTCAGACATAATTGCAGAAATATTCATTTAATTTCAGTATTTAAAGATGTAATTTGATACTAAAGTTAAACAGATGGATGAATATACTATTTAAAAACACAACAACAAAATTTTAATAGAAAAAAGGAACAAGAGTTCATACTGTACTCAAAATACAAAAGTATTCAAGGGTTGAAAGAGCAGATGTTGACTTGAGGAAAGGCAATGCCATTTTCTGTTTTTCTGCAAATTTGGATGCACTTGGGTAATTTTTCGCTGAATTTGTTCCTACTATGGACCCTGGAAAGCATCCTGATCTAAAGGCCATAATATTTGTACAGAGAGACCAGTTTGCTATCAAATATTTCCAGTGTTATTAAATGGAGACAAAATCTTATGACTTCTTCACATAAACCAGTGGACAGAATTTGTATAAATTTGACACAGATATGCATGATATAAAAGCCTTTCAAGTTTATGTAAATGATAGCACAAACTTTCAGTGACTCCTAAGAAAATCTGCTTAAGAGAAAGTGACCGAAGTTTACTGGTAGTTTCTTGGTATTAGTGCAGTTCAGGCTTGTATCAACGATGCTGGTCTGCATATATATATATATATATATATATATATATATATATATATATATATATATATATATATATACATATATATATACATATATACACACACACACCACTCCCTCGATAACTCGCGCCCTGATAACTCGCAAACCCACTTATAACGCGGGGTCAGGCGTGGATCCCATTTTTTTAAAACCAGAAATTACGCCAAAAATAGATCCCTATTTTATGAACTTTATGGAAATCGCGATCAAAATTAGCTACAAAAACTTTGATATATCGCTCGTTTTATTGTCAAAAATGGTAGATAGGACCTGGAAATTTTAATCAACATTATGAAATACCAAATTTAAAAATAAGTCATACAATTTTTTCACATTTTCTTTCCAAGTGACATTCCTAGCACACCGCAATTAACGATATGTAGGGAAATTTCAATCAATGAAAATGTCACTTATGCCAAGTGGAGGCGGTACTGTAATAAATAAATACAAATTAAATAATTTTTTTATCAATTGAAATTTGTGTTCTAGTTCTATCTTCTAGTTCCTTTTAAGTGTAATCATCATAAATGCAATGTGTCCTCTTGTAATTAAACATAAAATGTGTCAATCTACCGTAACAGCTGTGTCCACGAACATTTCTCTGAGAACCTATTTAGGCACCGACCGTGTTTTGATAACTGACTTGCAGAAGTATTTGTTGCATTGTTGCACTGAATTAAAAGCTGGCCTCCTTTGTATTATCACGTTAATTATGTCTTTTGAATCAAATAATGGAGGAGAAATAAAAGTTAAAAGGCACGAAAATCCTACAAACTTAAAATCTAGCTGCCCCGGTCGTATGTCGGGTGAACTCACTTCAGTTGATCAGTTGAACACTGTTATAAATGTTATTGTGTATGTAACATAAATTACCTTAAATTAACCGACTCATTGGTAACTGTGATCAAAGATAGCAA
>JAECUM010017277.1:0-28815 GCA_016617855.1 Megalonaias nervosa | reverse complement strand
TATATATATATATATATATATATATATACATGCAATCCAGGTAGATCTTCAATATAGCCGTGCAAATTCCAGGTAGGTTATTTTTCAATACGCCACTTAGTAGGTCACGTAACATCTGTTTACAGAGCTCCCAACGACATCCGACAGATTTATTTTAGATCCACACTGCAGTTTATTCAGTATTAGGTAACTTCTGAAACATGTGTGAGATTTATTTTAGATCCATACTGCAGTTTATTCAGTGTTACGTAACTTCTGAAATGTGTGTGAAGAAGATATATTTAGGATAACTATAATTTTTTTCAGTCTGTAACACTAAGTTCAAAGAAAATATAAAGGTTTCACTACCTGTTCGTTGTACAAATCCACTTGCAGAATGACTACGAAGAAAAAATCTGGCTACCTTTCATAGCGTCATAACACCTACGCAGAATTTCCAATGGCTAATCAGGAATTTCCAGAATGACTCATCACGGAATTTCCAAAACATATATAACTTTGTCAGGCAAAAGATAATAACACCGACGCGGAATTTCCAAATGGAAATCCCCAAAGTGTTATAGAAAATATGTAATGGAAATCCCAATAACATTCTACAAAATACGTAATGGAAATCCCCAAAACATTCTAGAAATTACATAATGGAAATTCCCCAAACTGTTCTAGAAAATACATAATGGAAATTCCCAAAAATTCTAGGAAATACGTAATGGAAATTCTTCGTACAAAGAACAGGTAAGTGAAACCTTTATTTTTATTCTGATTATTCAGAAATATTTTATTTTTATTCTGATTAATCAGAAATATTTTTATTTAAATAAATATTTATTGTATAATGGATCATGAAAATATTAATGCTGTTATTGTTGCTATTAAGCAATTACAAAATGCCGGTATAAAAATTTCTGATGAACTTAATCCTGAAAAAATTATATGTGATTTTGAATCATTACAAAAGCGGTTACAGATGCTCAGGTCAAACTATTTGTACCCCTTGCACACTCAATCGGAAAAATTAGGTCAGAATTATCTCACGAGTACGAAACAAAAATACTTGTGTTACGTATATGTAATTAAATTGCTTGTGTGTTAGTTTTTAAATTCTTTTTTATTTTAATTTTTTTCATTATATTTTATTGTAATGATTATTTTCACGGGATTCGATGTTTTTTCCAGTAAATTCAGTTTGTATAGAACGTAAAAGATATTACATTAGCACTATTTTTAGCTCACTCTGGTTTATAAATTTTGTAAACATCGAGTGAAGACAATTGGCTATTGTCAAGGTCATTTCGGACCACATGTTAGCTGAACTGTAAACGGTCTATCTTTTCTATATATTTTCAGTGTAAGAATTTAATTCTTAGGGTTATTCTTGCATACATAATAAATGGCATTTTTTTTTTATTGCGCTGTTCAAATTAGTAAATCACGTAGCCCATCACGTGAAGCACCATGTGATCTAAAATCTCGGCTTTAAACTGACGCTCTCTAGTAGATTTAGTGAGTTGTATTTTAAACCTTGAGGGCTCAAGAGGTTTATATTCTTGTTGCCAGATTGTTTTGAAGGTCATCTATTTTTGGATTTAATAGTTTATTCTCTAGAAAATTAAACAAGTGGTTCATATTTATAAAGTTCTGGGAGAAAGAAATTCAGTGTAAATTCATTCTGGAGTTTAACGGAAACATTATAAACTGTGATTCAATTGAGGAATTGTTGCCATTTGTACAACGACCACATCTGATGTGATCGCCTTCCATATTGGAACGTCGTCGAGATTCGAACCTGGATTCTATTAGAACTGTTTAGTGATAGGACTTCTATTTTTCATTCTTAGGATTAAATTTTGGATTATATTGACGAACCGTAAGTCCTATTTCCTATTTTTACATTGTTTTCTAGGGAAATAAATTATTTTGTTAAAATATACAAAGCTTGTTGACTTCACTCTTTTCTTATGTTACATTTGTACGAGCGTACACGTAACACTTGTGAACGCTCGTATAAGACAACTGAGGGAGATTATGTCTGCTTTTAATGTCAGTGATGATTGTGATTGTGAAAGCGCTGTCACCAGTGACTGTAGTGACGACGAAACTAACTCTGTCACCGTGACTGTGGTACCAGCCAAACAAAGTGAAAGTAGTAACTGATTGTGAAGATGAAATTGTCATGGGAGGAATAATTCATTTCTGACTACAGTAAAAAAGAAATATTTATTTATATTTACTCAGAATCAGATTTATTTTTTATTCTGATAATAATATTTATTCAAAATCAGATAATGATAGTAATATTTATTTTTTTATTCTGATAATAATTTATTCAAAGTCAGATAATAATAATAATATTTATTTTTTATTCTAATAATAATAATAATAATAATAATAATAATAATAATAATAATAATAATAATAATAATAATAATATTTTTTATTCTGATAATATTTACTCAGAATCAATTTACTCAGAATTAGATAATAATAATAATAATAATAATAATAATAATAGTAATAATAATAATAATAATAATAATAATAATAATAATATTAATAATAATAATAATAATAATTATTATTTTATTGTGATAATAATATTTATTCAAAATCAGATAATAATAATAATATTTATTTTTTAATAATTATTCTAATAATAATTTATTCAAGATCAGATAATAATAATAATCTTTTTTTTATTCTAATAATAATTTATTCAAAATCAGATAATAATAATATTTATTTTTTATTCTTATAATATTTTATTCAAATCAGATAATAATGATAAAATTTTTTAATTCTGATAATAATTTATTCAAAGCCAGATAATAATAATAATATTTATCTTTAATTCCTATAATTTATTCATAATCAAATAATAATACTATTATTTTTTATTCTGATAATAATAATAATAATAATAATAATAATAATAATAATAATAATAATAATAATAATAATAGCAATATTTTTTATTCTGATAATAATATTTACTCAGAATCAATTTACTCAGAATCAGATAATAATAATATTTATTTTTTATTCTGATAATAATATTTACTCAGAATCAGATTTTATTCTGATAGTAATATTTACTCAGAATTTATTTGACAATTTTTTTTTTGTTCTACGATCTCACATACAGATTTATAGCTGTGATTCATTCCTCAAATCCAACAAGTGTCCAGTTTGGTCAGTAAGTTTGAATTGTATCCTTGATAATAGCGGATGATGTACACTCAGATAAACAGGATCAATTGGTTCTGATACAATCAAATATCCTGGTGGAACCTGAGGTGTAAATGTGTATAAAATGTATCCTTGCTGGGCCTTACTGGATTTTTGTAAATCTGCTTGATAACTTCCATCGATGGCGTCACAAACAAGATTGACCGCGATCGTCGATGTGATACTTACAATGCCCCGCGAGATATGACGACCATCCCCGTATGGATCATTATCGTGTCTGAGAATACCTGCTGGAGGATTTACTTTTCTTCATGGGGCAAGTACTTTTGGAAAGTAATCGTCGATGTTGATAAAATTAGGAACTTTTATCAGCGATGTGATTCTGGTAATCATTCTTTGAATCACATCAGGTGAAGATCATTCAAAATGAAGATGTATATTTCTAGTTAAAATATGTTTAAGATAATTAAAATCATACAACACTAGATTTAAGTGTTGAATTGCATCAATGATGTTTCTTTTTGTGTCATCACTGTAACGCAGTGTCATGCTGGTGATTAAATGTTTAATATGATCGGAAACTCGATTAAACTCGGTACTTATAAATTTATTTATGTCAGTGATGAATTGATCAGGAAAATCATCATCCCACACTGCAATTTTTTCTGAAAAAAACTTCTTTCATGTCAGGAATACTTTCATCGCCATCGACAAAAAAATCATTGATGTTCCATGGATGCATTTTTCTGTACTGGGGAATCTTTATAAAAAATTTTTCCGTTGCAAGAAATTCATCCCTGGTTGGTTTTGGAGGTCCTTGATAAACCTGCGGCTTTCTCAGGCCTACCTAAAACACTTCGAATCGAACTTTGATAAATATCTACGACGTAATCCGGCGAATATATTTCTATCGCCGAAGACAACGTTGGTTCGTGAACAGTAATGGCTATCTTGGATTCCTTGCCCGTTATAGATTTGATTCTGCGCTGGAATTCCTCATTGATCTGTTCTATTGGATAACTGTCCGTAGGTATACTGACTACTTGCCAATCTGGAGTTCCATCGTCTTTATTCTTATTTGCAAATACTAGTGAGTTATTTGGCTGCAGCCCACTAAACGATTTTGATCTAATATTTGGCCAGCTATAATATACTCGTAATTGTGCTAGTGCAGGAATCGCAGTTGAAAAAAACACGCTGAACTCAGGATTGGTTGAACTTGTTGATATCTTTGTGGTTTTTGGCGGTGCTGCATTAGTGACGACCTGTTGTAGTAGTTCTTGCGGCGACGACATTATTGATAAATCAGGATTTTAAATCAGGATTTTTTTCTGGTTCTCCATCTACTAATGCCTCGTTGTAAATCTTAATTATTTCTGTGAACTCTTTATCTGATATTATAACGTCGTTGAGATACGACGAAATCAACGATGATAGTTTAGAGTATGCTATTGACACCACGTGCAGTTTTATTGTGTACTCGTGTAATTTTGCGCTTGTGCACGTCGATATTTTTTTGAGATGATATTAAGAATACCAGCAATTGTTGTTCCGGCTGAAACACAAATTGTTACGACTGCCGGCGACGTCATTGTTACCGCGGACAGTAATACACCAGTTCCAGCGATGATCGTAGACGCTGAATACACAACTACGTTGATGACTACTATGCGTCTGCGATATTTTTTTATTTGTAGCGTGTACTCGTCGATGATATTTTTCAGTCTGGTTTGCAACTGACATACTTGATTGTATCTGTGTTGGTTTGCGTCGATCATTATACTATATTAAGTAATTAATTGAGGCGTTTCAGCGACAAATTCAAGACACCACCAGTAGGACGCTGCGGTTAATTTATTATCAGATGGTTCCAGTATAAATGTTTCTTCAGTATCTTTATTTAACACAATAGACAGTTCTAGAAAAATTATCGGTTGAATGACGCCATGGAAATGTAGCAAATATCCTAAATTTTGCAGAGCTGAACACGGACAGCCTGTACACACCAGTGACTTCCGCGGTGTGTTTGATAGTGTTATTTTGCTGCGACCATGTTGATGATCCTGATGATACTGTGTATACGATATTGTTAATCTGCTTGTGAGGAATTTTAATCAGATTAATTTTTTCAACAAAGTTACGAATTCCACTGATTATCGTTGAGTCTCGAGTTAAGTTCGGCCAGTTTTATGTCAACAACTGCTGGACTTCCAAAAAATTCACTAATGGTTCTGTTTACGTTTCTACGAAAATTCAGAAACAACTGTACCTGATTAGAAAAGTCAGTTCTAAATGCGGTCATTCCATCGTTGATCGTCGGGATGTTGTTATCGTCGACGTATTTTTTTTGCTGCAGCGTCAAAATCACCAGTAGGTTCTCCCATGTTGGTAATTTTATTTTTGTTCATGTTGAGGCTGCCAATCATTGTATCACCTGTTTTTCTTACTCGTTCACCTATACCATCTCGGATCGATGATGGAGTAACAATATTAGGAACAAGTTTGCCATGTCGGTCATATACAAGTATAATACCTTCTCGCGTTCCTTGAGCACGAATAATAATATTGTTGATTGAAATATTACTCGTGATTAGTTTTCCTTCACGGTTCTGAAATACTACGAGTTCGTTTGGATCATTATTTGCAAGATTTAGGAGGTCAGATAATTCATCATTTATCTGTTTCGTTACCTACTTGAGTAAGTCTTCGGATGGTGTTTGTTCAGTTTTAGTTTTAGCTGATCTTCCGTAAATATCTACCATTATACTTTAAGGTCTGTTTAAAACGGTGTACTCGTGCACAACTTTATGAGGTGGCACTGATGATTTTGAAATCGCATCAAGCACAGCGAGGGTTTCACGGCCACATATTGGTGGGTCAGTTATTTTTTGTGTTGGTAACGTTGAATACCAGATTGGAATTTGCATGTTGCTCACATATTTTAAAAATTCCTTCCGTGGTGCTAACCCGTACGAATCGAAATAAACAATTCCACGTGGATCAATCGCGTATGGAACCCAGTGAGTACCTGAACCGGAGTTTTTATCGAGATTAATAATACCGGTTTCAACGCTGTTTGGATTTGATGGTAACTGATCACGCATAAAAACACCTCTGAAGTTTTTGATGTTTAATAGTGCAGCAGCATCAAGTAAATCAAACTTGGACATAGGAAGAATCAACTTGTTCCTGGAATTCCTAATCCACTTCTGTACCACGGTGGAGTTCCTGATAGTCTTAGACACTTTCCCCTTTTTTTTAGATCTTTTTATTCCCTGTCCTGTTGCTTTCTTTAGTGCCATCCCAGCAGCAGTTCCAACAGCGCCCAACGCAGCAGCTTTTGCAACAGCTGGGGGTGCAGCGGCGATAATCGCAGGTAACGCAGCAAGAAGTGGAAATATACCACCGGTCTTAGCAATGTCGCTAATGGCACCCGCATATAAATCAAATCGTACGCCAGGTTTTGATTGTTTAGCTTTATTGAAGTGCTTGAGTTGACGTTCAGTCAGTGATAATTTATTTGGACCACCTGAGATCTGTTCTAGTTTCAGTAATATTTTCATCCCCGAATTCTTTTTTGATACTGATTGAAGTTTTTTTAATCTGACTGGGAGTCAGATTGACGTTGACATGATGATATGACATTATAATTATCATGAACGATATAATTACATGTTTTCGACTGGGGCATCAATGACTCTCATTCATCCACCAATACCTTCAAGTAACATTGTTTTATCGCTGAGTGTAACGGCGATTGCTCTATACTCAGCAATAGCTGCTCGTGCTACACGAGCTCTAAAGTATATATATCAACTACAGATTGTCTAAACAAATCTAGATGTTCCAGAGAAAAATAATAGATCGGATACAGCGTTGTAAAATCTAGCTGTGATACTTGCAGACCAGAATCAACATTTTGATCACGTCCCATAAATCACATTAAACGATGACATGCACGTGCTACGTGATTTTGATCAAAATCCAGTAATATATCCTCAGCTGGCTCTTGATGTCCATTTATCTTCAAAGAAACTTCAGTAACACCAAATTTGTCAAATGTCATTATACTTCGTGTTTGTGAGTTTATCCGCGTAATATCTTTGAAAAGCAACAAATATATGTCGTGGTGCAAATACACCTTGCTGTGATGCTATCTGCCACGTAAATACCCCGTTGGTTGTGCTTTTGTGGTCATCGTCAACCATGATAATGTTGATTTACTGCCGCTGTCCATAAAAGAAAGCAAACATTGTTCTTCAGGTATTGTTGGAGTTAATGTTGGCATACGCAACGAAAGTTTTGTCAAAATTACTTTACCAGCATCACCAGCAGGTCGCCATATTGCATCATCATCTGTAGTTTTTCGTACAAGTACAACTGCATGCTTAGCTCCACAAATGACCTTTCTGACACTTCTGCAAAATCCAAAGATATGTGTCAGTGGAATTGTACAAGAAAATCTTCTACTTCCACCTTGCAACATTGATCGACTTGTTCTAAATCCTAAATTATAATCTTCACCGACATTAATAATCATACTTTGTACATCTGCATCGGCGTTTCTGGCCATGTTTCATGGCCGTCCTATTTCATACTGTCTGTATTCAGGGTGGTCATTACTGTCCTTGTAAAACATCATTGATGGGCCAGCTGATCTTGAATAATCATCGCTGTATCGCACAAGGTCAGTTATAGCTGTGGCAACGTCAACGTCCTTTGAATTGATTCAATATTTTTTCCGTCAATCATATATATGGCACTGTCAAACAACGCCATAATACCATTATTTACAAAACCATTACTAACAACAGCGTCATATTCAATATTATCTGTTTTCAAATTTTCACCTTCAACCTCGATAAATGCTTCAGCGGGCAAGAAGTATCTACTTGTGTCCTGAACTTGCAGCTCAGTTCGCCCGCCCTGATTTGGATGTCGTGCATCGTACGAATAATACTGATAATCACGCTCAGATTCATCCTTGAGTACTGGTGCGTCCATGTCGAATGCGGCATCAGGTACGCGTTTGAACATCTTTATTATAATTGTTATCGTCTAACACGAAGACCACTTCCTGCTATCAGACTAGAGGTTATATTTTTTTCTATCTTTGACATGGGTACACGAGCCAGCTCTGCTAGTTTTTGATTTGCAGCTTGATTTATTATTTTACTAACATTTGCAGACATAACCTCAGTGCTGGGTAATTTTACTGGTTGAGGTTTTCGTCGTATTAATCGTGCTAATCTTTCTTTGAGTGCTGAGAATGCTTTACCGGCAACATCTCTAACAGCACCAATACCTTTATCGCAAACAACGTCAATAGCTTTCATCCCCAGTTGCTTTGCAAACGGTATTGCTTTTGGGGCTAATCTTCTGAATAAACCCTGAACAACATCACCAAGTCCATCTCCGTAGGTAATCGCGAATTTATCACCCTGACCATGGTCGGTCCACGTTGAGCATTATGTATGATCATCTTATTTTAGTCACTGCATTTAACTGTTTAATCACTGTGGTAATCATCAACGATTTCATCGATGAGTGCCCGGTAAACATTAATGTCCATGATACCACCTGCAAATAATCGTTGACAAATCGATGTTATCTCATTGACGATTTCTGGGGAATTATTACCGGCTCGTTTTCCTCCAATAAGGATTTCTAATCTGTTCACGTCGGCAAGGACATTATTGGGACATGGAGTAATAAGACCACTTCCTTGAGTGACCCAATTGATCAGACCACTTCCAGTTGCACCGGGGCCAGAACTTGTATCATACCATTCTTCTTCCTTACTTGTTGTTTCCACTGTTCTTTTCTTACCTGTTTTTGAAGCCTTCCTTTCTGCTCTTGCTTTTTCCAGTTGCTGATTTATTTCTTCTTCTCTTTGTTTCCTTTCCTGTATTGCTTGTTTAGTATACTCATTTACTGCCTGGCTAAAAATGTTAAACTGATTAATATCTTCCTCATATCTGATTTGCGGAATACCAGCATAGATACGATATACATCCTTGATCCAATCGTTATATTTCAGAGTACCAGTATATTCGGGTTTTACATATTTTTCTCTTTGATGATATCCATACGAAGCAAAATTTGAGTTATTTGGTTTGGGTCACGCATAGCGGCAATACCTTCAGGCGTAAATTTATCTATTATCTTAGTTTTGGATTTTGGTGGTTTAGGCTATGGTTGAGGACGTTGCCAGGGCGGTGGTTGAGGAGGTTGAAGACGCTCAGGCATTGTCTAAAGAGCTATTTGTGTTACCTCAGTTGCTTTAACAATTTTCTTGGTTGGTTCGACAATTGGTTTAAATAACTGTTCTGCACCGTCTGCAAATTCCACCTGAGACTCCTGACGTGCTTGCAGTTGTTGCTTGACAGAATCACGGACGGGAAGATATTTCTTAATTACCTCTAGTCGCTCTCGAGCTAGTCTAGCTGAGTGTGGTTCTCCAATCATTATTGATATAATAATGATTTAATTTACAGCAGCAGAGAGGCTGGCGACGACGAGTAGATACTCAAAACGTAAAAGATCACGCACAAGGGAGTGAAAAAAAAAAAAACGCTTCAAAAATAAAGTAAAAAAAATGATCCAAAATAATTGGTTGGTTGGAGGCTTCGGTTTGACGTTATTGACCTTGTATTTTCGGCTTTTTGAGCATCCCCCTTTTAGGCAAATTTAATTCAAGCAAGTGGTCTGTCCAGCCTCTCTGCTGCTACAGTTTATGCCTTGTCACTTGCATGTTATTTGTAAGAACCCTGTCTTGCGTTTATAGCTAGCCTAAATCTGAAACATTGTATCAAAACAGTTAACGCGGAATGTGCCAAAGCAGCTGGTATTTGGCAGTCCACGAAACATCTGCTTTAGTTCATTCAGAAACAAATTGTTTGTTTACAATAGAAAGTAGTTCCTGTATTCACGTGAATGCAATATGAATTGAACACGCGAGTTCAATATCGTAAAATATTGGTTGATTCTGAGAATGCAAAGCTAACGGAGAAAAAATGAGCATATAATAATATATATTTACTTTAATTTTAGAAATAATGCGAAGTAAACCAACGTACATCATCCGTTCTAGAGATTACCCCAGTTCCGGAATGATCAGTCTTTACATACCACCTCCGTCATGGATCGGTACGATCATCCGTTTAAGATACCTGTCCAATCAAGTACGACCGAGTAAAGAGTGCTATAACTTGGAGAGAAGTAAATAATTCGTATAAAAATCGTTCGAATCATATTTTATTTTGCACCATATTACTATTCATACAAAAACAAATCATAATTCCTATGTGTACACCGATATATACACCGAGAACATGTAAATACATGAGTACTTCGGTGTTCATAGTAACCCATTTGGATGTGCTATCGACCGAAGATCGAAATTGGGCCATATGGGATGCTGCAAATGCATATCAATCTTATAATATGAATCATTCCATATTTTTATGTTAGGAAAAATAAGATATATGCTCAAGTTGTATAGTGTATGAGTGTAGTTTAGATGGTCATTTAAACGGTGAAAAAAACGATAAAGTTTAACTTACTTTTTAATCAAATTGATGTATAAAGTATCCATAAAAGCCATTCCTGCCTATCTAAGCAATATCTTTCACCAAAAAGATGCTAATGGTACTCCAAATTTAAGGCCCATAAGAAGCAAAAATTACATTATACCAAGGCCAAAGAAGGAATTGTTTAAAAAAAAAGTTTTCAATATACTGGTCCACTGATATGTAACAACATTCCCAGTGACATAAGGCTGGCTCCTAGCATTTCTTCTTTTCATAATCAATGTCTCAAATGGATGAAATCTTTAGAAAAGTGAACAGTTCTAGTACAATAAATACCCTCTGCTTTCTTGTAATTTTGCATCATTTTCACAGCTGAATTTTTAAATGCAGAATGATATTTTATATATATTTATGTTATGTATTCACAGATGCCTGTGCATGCGTTCCAGGCTTGATACTTTGACTTTTAAAATAACTTAATTATTTAGTGTCAAAAGCCAGATTCTTCAGATCATGTTGTATATACTGTATATATTGTGCATAACAGATAGAAGGCCTCAAGGTAGATTAGTTCTGTAACTAATTGAGTTACCTTCTCTAAATAAAGTCTTTATTATTATTATTATTATTATTATCAAGGGATACCGCACAGCGGGGGGGGGGGGGGGGAAATGTACAGAGGGCACAGAACAATTATTTAAACCAGTCACGAAAGTCACTAAAGATCTTCTTCCGTCGTTTGAACAAACAGCTAAATCAACTCAAAAAATAACAAAAGGAAAAACAAACCAAAAAGATTCTCAAAGAGCTTCCAGCTGGGATAACTACTGCTCAACCACAATTAATGAAAGAAATAGAGGGCGCAATAAAGGGTATCGAACAAGCCCATGATGACATTGGTGACGTGAGGGATCTTGTTGAACCAGAACCTGTTAAAAAAAAAACACATTCCCTATTTATTGAAGAAGGTTTTTATAAAACTTTAAGAAAACCATGTCGGGGTTGCTGCAGCAGAATATCAAATTCATCGTGAACTATTAGATACAACTACCTCTGATGTTCCAGAATCAAAGTGGGTTCCCTTTGTGTTTCGAGAATACTATGGAATAAATCGAATCACAGGGAAATATAAGCCATTATTTGAAGAATTTCAGAATCGAGTGAGGGAAGCTGTTAAAAATCCATTACTTGGAGATATATTATCGGCCAAAATATCACAGTTTGGGCCGCCTCGTGTAGAGGAAGAAGAACCACCTGAAGAAGCGACCGGAAGTGGCCTTGCCACTCGCAATAGACGTCGTAGGTAACAACGTGGTAATATGATCTCTAAAATCGCCGGTGATTCAAGATAAACTTTGTCCAAATAACCTGCTCCCTGATGTTGATCGACTGGAAAATCTGACAGGTGGAAGGCGAGCCGGAAACAATTCCCATGAAATCATCAGTGAAGCAGCTGCTATTTGTCAGCGTTTATTTACCGGTGGCGTCATGGACAGTGGCGTCTATCAGGCGCTGATTGATGAAATTACCGACTAGTACTACAGTAAGTGATCAATTAGATCGACAATAACAAACTAACATGATTATACACAATGCCCAACGTGGACGCGAAAACGTTAGGGTGATAAATTCACGATTACCGGTTATAAAATGATCTACGGAGATGGACTCGGCGATGTTGTTCAATGTTTATTTAGAAGGATAGCCCCACAAGCTATTCCGTTTGCAAAACAATTAGGTATGAAAGCCATCGAAGTTGTTCGTGATAAGGCTATTGGCACTGTTGGTAATCTTGCTGGTAAACCATTCTCGGCGGTCAAAGACAGACTCGCACGATTAGTACGACGAAATCCACAGCCAGTAAAACTGCCCAGCACCGACTTGACGCCACCAAGTGTCAGCAAAATAATAAATAAGCTGCAGATGAGAGGTTGAAAGATTTAGCTGGTGGGCCGGTGTCACATTTGCTAAGCCTCCGCTATAAAGTCACGTATAAGCAAGCTATAACCTACCTGTCTTGAATAGTACCGCGGCTTTGTGTTTGATCTCCAAACATTGCCGCGGGCTAGTATTAATCTCTTACGCAAGGTTACATGACCGGCCGGAGACCGGAGAACTTGAGACCGCAACAGGCGATCGATCGCACAATTTGACAAAGGCTTGCTGTTATCACACCTAGGTATTAAAGATTAGTCCTAAGATCAGAGGGAAGCCAGCGGGGTGAGCGGGGCGTGTTCTCATTCGTCCCCACGTTGACAGCCAGCCAGAGGGACATTGTCCGCTAAGTTTGATTGGATCGGTCCACAGCGATGTCCAGTCAAAAATTAAGATAGAGGGCGTGATTACGATTCGACGCGAATTATACCTTACAACATGTAAATGAAAAGTTAGTTTCGCCTAGACAGATTGCTGATCAATAGGATTACTCCGAGAGAAGCCACTCGTAATTTGGCGGTAAAACTTAGAGGTAGATTCTAAGGAAAGACAAAGCTTCGAAAAGGTCAGTAAGTTATTTGCTCGATTTTTGCAGAATATTACGACATCATAATTGGAATTATTTGTAGTGTGTATACACAATTACTAGCATCGTTTAGTATATAGAATTACCATTGTAGTGTTTCATTTACATGCGTATTTGCGAAATGGGCTTGAGCTTACGTAGAGAATTGTTAGATGCAAGGCGGAATTATGTAGATTGTTAGCTTGTAAGAATTAATTTTGTAATTCGCTATTAGGTTACTTCGTAGTAAACCAGTTCATTTATTAATGCGTTATGTTAGAATTTACACATGCTTGAGTTGTGAATTTGGAAAATGGTTGAAGAATATAAGATTAGTTACTATGGACGTAGGCATATCTCAGAGCATGGATATTTGAATATTTGTGTACTTTGTATGAGTGTAACGTAAAGACATGCGTCTGATTATTGTGATGTTGTTTGGTATAACGGGATTAGGAGTATATACTGATGTGACGCAATTGATATATGTATAAGAAGTAATTGATACCGTGCTGTATTATGACGTTTGTTTTGCCACACAAGAACGTATGGGTATCTCGATGTGAATGAACGCATGACCGAAGAAACTTAATAGCCGTTACCTGATGATAGGCTGTGTATAGTGTGAGATGAGAGGGCTAAGGAAAAGTATTGTGCCGAGCTTGTGTTTTCACAGGAAGCTTTTTTAGGCGACAGAACTTCCGGTTCCGTTGAGTCCCGAGTCTTTAAGAGGTGGAGACGGAATTGAGACTATCCGAACAGTTTAAGTCGACAGAAGTCTAGTCGGTGGAGAGAAAGTATAGGGAAAGTGGAGGAGGAGGAAAAGGAGTCTGGAGGAGAAAGTGGAGGAGGAGGGCAAGGAGTATAGAGAAGTCGAGGAGGATGAGAAGGAATATGGAGAAAGTCGGGGAGGAAGAAGAGAAGGAATTGGGAGAAATAGGAGAGAGAAGAATACCACAGATGAGTACAATACAAGGACAGGTGGAAATCATTCTCACACTGCTAATCAAGTGATGCAATAGGCTATTAAAGGGTCGAGCGGAAGGAGTGTAATTGGAAATTTGAATCATTTGACTATTGAATTGTTATTAAATTGTTATTCATTGAATTTCACCCTTTTTTGTATATTTAACCATCTAACCGTCGGCATTGCCGACTGGTGGCTCGGAGCTTTACATCTATCTTTCACTGATTTAACTTCCAACCAAAATCGAGCCTGGGTGGGACTTCTACAATAGTTTAAATAAAATATTGGGAGCACCCCACCCCAACCATCACAACCCCCACAGCCATCTCTGACAAAACAAGCTGCCGAGGAGATAGAAAAATATAACAGCAAGTCTAATAGCGGAAGTGGTCTGGCTCGGCTGTCGTTTTAGACAACAACGAATATAAATAAAAATTTTCAAGCGTGAATCTGATCCAGCATTTGACATTGACGCACCAGTATTCAAAGATGAATCAGTACATGATTATAAGTATTATTCTTATGTCCACGTGTACCTGACGAACGTGGACGAATCGAGGTACACGTGCAGGATACAAGCAGATATTTTCTGCCCACAGAGGCATTCATTGAGATCGAAGGAAGACTTCTGAGAACAGATGATACTGCATATGCATCTGAAGTTCGAGTTGGTTTTGTTAATAATGGTGTTATGGCATTATTTAATAGCGCCACGTATATGATCGATGGAAAAAATATTGACTCATGTCTGGAAAATGTTGATGGTGACACAACAATACTAGGTCTGGCAAGATATTCCGATGATTATTCACGGTCCACCGGTCCATATATGACGTTCTCCATGGTCATTACTGACCACCCTGACGGTAGGAAGTATCTCATGGTACAATTAGCACAGGCTAGTTCCGATGTTGCATCAGCTGGAACGATACCACAACCTTCCGCTGCTTTTGCGACACTGCAGAGCGTCAATCCAGAATTCAACCTGGGATTGGCAGCACGGCGATCAGTGTTAAAAGGTAATAACAGAGAATTTTCATGTGTGATTCCACTGTCGCACATCTTTGGATTTTGTAGAAATATCAGAAAAGTTATTTTCGGTGCTCAACACACAATTGTGCTTGTCAGAAACGTCACCTACAACGATGCAATCTGGCGCCCTGTTGGTGATGCTGGTAAAGTA
Organism: Megalonaias nervosa; assembly: GCA_016617855.1. Taxonomy (NCBI): domain Eukaryota; kingdom Metazoa; phylum Mollusca; class Bivalvia; order Unionida; family Unionidae; genus Megalonaias; species Megalonaias nervosa. The sequence continues at coordinate 13,447 of JAECUM010017277.1, read as the reverse complement.
ATACTGACAAAACGTTCCTTATGGATGCCAACAATGACACCATCACTCGTTGAAGAACAACTGCTGCTCTCTTTCATGGACAGTAGTGGAAATTCAACGTTGTCGTGGTTGACGATGACCACAGACAGTGTCCAGAGTACCGTTGCTGGGTTATTCCGAAATAGTAAAACAGTTAACAAGTAAATCATCGTTGTCGCCGTTATATTTTACCGCAGTCTGTTTCATAGCACGTTGGAGCGATTCCTTCCGATAAAGAACTCCAGATGGCAAAAGAAACTGATCAAATGATTCATCGTCGAAGCTATTTATGCAAGCGTCTTCGATGTCGCCACTGTAAAATAACCATACTGATACAGGGTCGTTTTTACTTATGTTGTGAATTTCCTCACAAATATCTCCGTTGTAAAATCTTAATGTTCTTTCTTGTGGAAAGTTTGTCACAGACTTTGTCCACGCGAGATAGTTATGGTTTATATGGGTTATTGGAGCACCTTTACTACGATAATTATCTGAGTCGTATAAAATCTCATTGGTTATTGTTTTTATAATCATTGGAATCGTCAGTATTTTTTCAAGTATGGCAATGTCATTTATTTTAGCTCCGTTAATAGCAGAGTTTTCCCAGTTATTTTTTTTATTCTTGATTCTGTAAGTTCGTTTCCTCGTCTCGAGTTTCCAAATGTTCTCTGACACGTTGATCCAAGCAATTTCGCGAACCTGTTTTCATCGGAGCAAGAGCTGCTATGTCTGGTTCATTCATGTAATAAATTGGGTAAACAACAGCTGTAGCCGGATAAGCGTTCTTGTAGTAGGTGTTGTCTATCCCTATAAATGTTCCTGGTCTGGTACTTTTGTTCAGGATAACTATTGATGCTGATCTTGATTGTTTTACTGGATCCAGTTTATCACGTATGATCCACTGTGATCCATTTGATGTTTGTTGCTCAGCTATAAATTTTATCCTGAAAAAATACTTCTTGTTGTCCTGTAGATTTAATATTATTTATGAGCAAAATTTTGATTCATTGTTTAATCTATAAATATTCCATCACCATCTATCTTAGATGTTGAAAAAAACATGAGCAGCACCATAATTGATAAATTCGTTCTTAGCCATTTTGATAAAATCATGCAACTGTAGTTCGAATGTTGGCTGTTTCTTATATTTGGTTAATCTGCCAAAGTCGAACTTGGTGATGTACTCTGGTTCTATCGCCGATAATCTTTTTCGTTCTCGTTCAAAAAACTTTTCTCACCAATGCAACAGAGAAATCTAGCTCTTTTGCTAACCATACTTTTCCCTTCTCAGTCTAGTCATCTCAGACCAGTCGTCTCAGTCAAGGTGTCCACGCGCTAGGGATTACTTTATCAAGGGACGCAACCATTGTTGTCTTCTGCTTGGCGTGATGGAGTTATTTTCCGATCAAACAAACGCCAACACTTTGGGACATTTAACAAAATATTTTTTGGAGGAGAGAAACAAATAACTTACAAAAAGAAGATTTAGAAAGGAAACAATAAAGATAAGACAAAAAGAAAATGGACTACAAGCTAAGCAACATCTTGACTCTTAAAGGTAGGAGAGCAAAAATCGTAAATGTTTACCACCCACTGGGCACCTACTCCATGTATACAGTACGCTTTTTGGACGATGGAAGTTTCACCAGTTATGCTAAACATGAACTAGTAATTTCAGAAAACTCACCAAAGCATGAGGGAAAAAATGTTTCCTTTCTTTTTGATGACTGGGAAACAAATGAAAAAAAAAAATGTTTCTGAAACCTAACCAACTTTCGTCGGAGAAAATAACAAAATCAGGAGTGGCAATAAAAAAACACTGAAACGGTCAAAGAGAACAGATTTACAGAAGTGGACGAACAATTTGTCACAAATTTTGTTTTAGAGCATGAAAATGTGAATATGAAACGCAAAACATCGGGACACATAAAACTACTAGAAGAATATCTTGAGAAAAACAGTGAGACGCGCCCTATACATGAAGTGCCGGCACCTGCCCTAAACAACATTCTCTCAAGAATTTTGCTTTCAATTTGTCAGAAGTGATGGAAGTGAATACGAGCCAACAACATTGAGAGGTAAACAAGGGCCTACATATTGAAAGAAAACACAATTTGAATTTAAAGAATAGTGTATGAGCAAATAAAATGATGTATAGCGCAACTGACATACTTTCAGACTGTTAAAACAAAAAGGAATATTTGAATGAGTACAAGAATGAATAATTAATTACCCACAAAAAATATTATGTAATGAGCAAGAATTTTATTCAAAGTTTTAATAGGTAAATGACCTTATAAGTTAAAGAACTTGACTGATAACTCAATTTAGGCCCTTCCCAACGTGGATGACAAATTAAAAAAAAAACAGAGAGAGAGAGAGAGAGAGAGAGAGAGAGAGAGATTCGTTACCCTAGGCACATGCTTTTTATAAATCATTATTATTTATTATTGGTATGATGGAAAGTTTTGAAAGATATCTGAGACGAAACAGATACAAGTATAGCTTGGTTTATGGCCCTGAATTTAATCAAACAAGAGAGGCCCTAAAAAGTAAACAGAAAGATCTGAAGAAGAAAGGAAAAGGAAACAAACCCAAAACTGCTGATGCCGTAACTGATGATGACATAAAAAATACTGTATGAATACTCGCTTTTGGGCCCCAGCACACCGTCAAGTTTACTTAACACTTTATGGTTTAATCATACTTTGCACTTTGGTGTACGGGGAGGGGGAGAAGAACCACAGAAACATAAAGTGGGGAGACATATCATTAAAGCAAGATTGCGAACTTAAAATAGAATATTTAGAGTTTAACGAGAGACAGACGAAGACGAGGACTGGGGACAGGGCCGTACAGAGGATTTGGGGGCCCCGAGCATCATTCAGATTTTGGAGCCCCCCCCAAAAAAAAACTCGCAAGCTTTCGGCAGGCAGAATTTGCCGTGTTTGACTGCGTGTGGGTATCTCGGCCTCTGAACGTCCCTGACTGGGGAGGTCATAAAAAAAACACGGCTCCCGCATAAAAACTGTATACTTCGGATGACACGTCACGCCACAGTCTTCAGTAACATATTTGTATTAATGCACCGCATGTAAACATTTGTGCAAGTAAGGGTATTCTTTCTTACTTTAAATGATAATATTGGGTGAGAAAAAGAATCTACGTTGGGATTTGGACCTAGACAAGGAAATCCCAGTCGCGGGGTTACATTGATGTCTCCCCACGAGACTTGTCCGAGTGGGGAGAAATATAATGTAACCCCGCGACTGGGATTTCCTTGTTTCGGTCCAAACCCCAACATAGATTCTATGTGTCTCTGCTCCTCTTTGGTTCTATTTTTGTTAATCTCTCAATTTCACTCGCGGTTAATAACGATTTTATCTCATTCCGTAATTTTTCTTGTGCAATTTTCGACCTTAGGAAAGCTGGCTTTTTCCCGGTTAGACTAAGATACTGTTCTTGCAGTTGTTTTGCAGCAGTAGAATTAGTCATTGCTAGTATATGATATACTTTCTCTAATATAATATAACTTTCTTCTAATTAGAAAAAAAAAAAATGATATACTATAATTATGCCGACGGCAAATATACCTGCAGATGGCTAAAGATCGGATCAGTAATTCCTGGTGGAAAACCCTGTCGTGGACATTATTGAAGTGTTCACATGATAAATATCAGACTTGGCAGTACCGGCCCAAAACCATGTTTGATATGTGGGATGGGGGTGAAAGGAAAAACACAGTGTATCGTTTGTGGGGGACGAAAATATCGCGCGTTGAAAAGATATTTTGAGATAATGAACGCTGATGATAACGTAAAAATAAAAGACACACGAGACTACATAGAGAGATAGATAAAAAATAATAATGTCGTATTAGAGAAAGTAGAATAATATAATGGAGAAAACTGAACAAAATATTAATCTCGATGAATTTAGATGTCATCCAATATTCGTTAATTACGAAGCGAGTAGTGCCGGTGTTATACGACATTGCAAGAACAAAAAACCTATCGGCGCTGTCGAAAACTTGGGCTACATGCGATTCACTGTCGGGAAAAATAAATTTTTAAACAGATTTGTTTATGAGTGTTTTTATGGCGTTATCAATAATGGGTTAGTTGTTGACCACGTGAACTCAAATAGAACAGATAACCATTTGGAAAATTTACATGACATCACACAAAGCAAAAATGCAATACGAAGAAAGATAAGCAAACACACACGCACACAAAAAAAACAAAAAAAAAAAAAAACAAACAAACAAACAAACAAACAACCCAGGCCAGTTCAATAGATTTAGAGACCGGAGAAAAAAAGAGTTTTCACTGATGTACGCTGCTGGAAAATATTTCGATATCAAACCATTCTCAGTAGAGCTTGTCGCAAATTGTGTAACTAACTCAGCTACATCAAAATTGTTTAATAAAAAAAATTCAGTATATCCAGTAACGTAACGTATTTTTTTTCCAAATAGCTGGATCTGAATTTGACCCAAAATTTAGACATTGCCCTGGTCGCGTGTTTGCGCTAAAAATGAAATAAAATAGCACATAAAAAACATCATGATGTGTCACATGTAGTTTATGTTACTGCTTGTTGGTCATTCCAACGGTTCCATATATTTTTTTTACGTCATCTTTTTCACCCATGTCTGGCGCTCCTTAGGTCGGACCCCCTCCTTTCTTCTGCTATTATTTTTGTAGGTCAGATTACAGTATGGTGGCTCTGTGAGTCTCGTGTAAATTTAGGTCATTTGCAATTTTTTTTTGTTGGTCTCTTGTTCATAAAAGCTTCTGACTGAACAATGGAGGTTTTATTGATGGGTAACAAAAATTTGTTGGCCGCCATTTTTGAGCGTCGCCCCCACCGTGCTGCTCGTACCAAGATAATATAAAGTCACAAGCACTATTAACTGTTCCTCATTCCGTGTTCGGATCATTTCACATAATAAATAAATAAATAAATAAATAAATAAATAAATAAATTTCTCTGCTGCTACATACGGATACTACATCGACCCTGATTTTTATGTTTTGGGATCGAGGTCTTAGTACCAATTTAATGGCACTGTGTATCGTGTTCCGATGTCGATTAACATCGGAACGATAAGTCAAATTTTCTGGAATATCTCAAACACTTAGGAGTGCATATTGATGCTTTTCAACTAATTAAAGTCATAATGTTTTAGTCAGACTTTACTTACTATGGTGCCTTTTCTAAAAATAAATTCAAATTCTCACACAAGCAAATGGACATGTTTTCAAGCTTCTTTGGCCAACATTTCTGTTGACTGTATTGGGCTCCACCTTGGAATAGGCCATTTCTCGAGAAATCCTGCGCAACAACTTGGAATTTCAAATTGTTGCGCTCTTACTCCAGAAATTGCAAGGTCGTTGGCTCCAACTTGAAACAGGCCATTTCTCGAGAAATTGCACGCAACAACTTGGAATTCCAAATTATCAGAGATATTAATCGGCGTTTTTGTATGTGTGTTCTGTACTTTGAAATTACATTAAGTATAAGATTAAAGACTCTTTACAAAATAAATTCTAAGTACTACTCTGTTATCTAATTATTTCATATTAGTTTTCAAAGATAGTTTTCTTTATATTTATTTAATCTGACTTTACTTTTATATATCATTTTTTTAAAAATTAATTGTACTTGAAATATGTTTGACAAAAATATTTGTACCTGAAATATATGTTTGAACAAAAATATTTGTAATAAGTGTGTGTGTGTGTGTGTGTGTGTGTGTGTGTGTGTGTGATTTGGATTTTTAACATAGCTTTAAACAATTTCAGTCATATCACTATGATGTCTGAGTGTGGAAGTATATGATGATGTCTAGCACTCGGGCATCATGCCGCATACATGTAGCATCATGTCCCACCCAGTCACATTATCCTAACACCAGGCTTGCCGCCGCATCCAATGAAATTCACAGACCCGAAGCACAGAAATATCTGCTCGATACACTAAGGTGTAGATAGGGTTATCATATCGGAACCTTGGCTAGTGAAGATAAAGTAGTAGAGACCTAGAGGGGAGATGTTGCATTGTTGCATAAAATGAATAATAGGAATATATTAAATGTATAAAGTGAATTTTACTACATGTGGACTTGTATTTCACAGATATGGGGGTTATTCCAAGCTATTTGTATCATGCATACATGCTATTTCTTTTGACATTAATCATTTTAAATACTATCGTAAAGGTAGGAAAAGTCTTCAAAGTGGTTGTTGCAGAAAAAGAATATTTTAAAGATATTTAAGGTCTATAGGTGTTGCTACTATTGCCACATAGAGTTTTATTTCACTATGGGGGTTATTCCATACTAAAGGTCTATAGGTAGGTGTCGTTACTATTGCCCCAGAGTTATATTTCACTATGGGGGTTATTCCATATTAAAGGTCTGTAGGTGTTGTTACTCTTGCCCCATAGACTTATATTTTACTATGGTGGTTATTTCAAGTTGTTGCATGCCATTTTTTAAAATTTAGTCCTAGAAGGACCAATTTAAATGTAAGAAAGGTTTTGAAGGAAGATGTTGCATAAAATGAATATTTGGAAGATATTAATAATCTCAAGGGACTGTTACTATCGCCCAGTAGGGTTATATTTCATTGCTATGGGGGTTATTCCAAGTTGATGCATGATGCTTGCATGCTATTTTGGGGAATTTACTCACAGAAAGACTGATTTAAATGTAGGAAAGGTCTTGAAGGGGTCTAGGGTCTGTGGAGCTGATAAAGTATGCATGTAGACATACAAAGAGATTGAAAAATAAATTTGTGGGGTTTGTTTGTATCTTCCTTACATGATTTTACAACAAATGAGTATAACATCTTTATAGTAGTAAAAGGTATGGCACCTATTGTTACAAAGAGTTACAGCTGAGAAATGTCTAAAACAAATCTTATGGATTGATTAAAGGTATTGTCATTTAATATGCGGTACCAATGATAAAACAAGAACTATGTGATGATTTTAAGAATTTTATTTGTGTTCTTATTTACAGTTTTATAAATATCAAACAGAAAACAAATACACATATTAATAAAATTATTCTGTATTGACGACTGTCCTGGATGATGATCTCAGCCTCAAGATGGGAGATGCCTTCAGCATCTGCCATCATGCGTATCAGTACCTTGAAGTTGGTGAAGAAATAAAAGCTGCTTTAAAATATTTTAGCAAACTTGAGAAGGTGATCTAAGGTGTCCAAGTATTTCGTTCAATATATATCCATATACATGCCAAAATGTACTGATAGGACTTTATGGTCTTAAAAGAATGAAAACCAACAGTTTTGTAAAATTAAAAAAAAACAAAAAAAAAAAACAAAAAAAAAAAAAAAAAAATTTATTTCCTGTGAATACAAAGTGAAAATTTAAAAAGAACTTACAGTATTGTGAATTAACTCCAAAATGGTCCAAAAAGTTGTATCACAAGTACAGAGTATTCCAAATGAATTCCAGTTGCGTTCTGAATGAATTCCAATCTCGAAAGTGACGATGTACCAACAACCTGGAATAGCCTAGAACAGTGTTGATGTGCTAACAGTCTTGATGTATCACAATGATATAATCCAAAATGTCTCTACATGAATTCACAATAATCCAACAATAGTGATTTAGTTCGGAAATATTATTGAGCACTTTGTAATACCAGTGAATAATTTTTTAAAAAATCCTCTCAAATTAGAACTGAACACAACTGAAGTTAAAGATAGGAATTAAGAATTTCCATTTACTTCTCCCTTACACAAAAGCATAAGACACAGTATGAGGACCAAGATGGGGATCATCTTAATGAAAATTTCCATCAAACTGTAAACATAATTCATTTTAGAACTTTATAAGGTCAGAATGAAGGCTGTGTCTAGAACTAAAAACCAAGTAAACATGTTTACACACAAATAATAATAATTGTAATAAATAATCTACAACCAAAGACAAAAATTAGCTATGTAATAAGTTGCTCATACAAAAAGAAATTAGTCAGGAAGGCTCAAACTTCTACCCTCAATTATGGACAAGGGTCAATCACACAATAAAAATTAAATATACATAACATATAATCATTGAGAAAAGCAAGCAGACATAACAGTACAGTGAGTGATCTCTCTACACCTCCTCCCTCCCCTCATACAATATAATGCTTCCAGGCCTTGTTACAGTAATTACTGACTTGATTATTCCAGGCCTTGTTACAGTGAACACTGACTTGATTATTCCAGGCATTGTTACAGTGACTACTGATTATTCCAGGCCTTGTTACAATGAATAAAAGTTGTAATTTATTCTCCTTAACTTAAGCTGCTACTGGGATTTTCTGACATTGGATAATCTTAGACACATTTAAGAAGCAGGTATAGGATCCATCTTTGGATATAGTCATCAATCCTTACCCTTTCTGCTCAGCACGTTAGTACAAACAAACACAAGTAATGAGTGCCAGATCTTGTTATGAAGTTATTTTATTCTTAGCAGCCTTATTTATTTGACAATGATTTTTAACTTTTCAATCACGTACAAAAACAATATCGACCAAGCTAACCTGGAGCTTTCGTCCTCACGCTAAGGACTTTATCAGCAGACTGATTTAATCTGTACTGACTGTTAACATCACTCGATGGAATGGTGAGCGATGTTAACATTGAAAGCGAGGTTTAATGAACACAGAAGACCAAGTTTAAGCTCGTCTGAAGTATCACGGTTCATCCACGATTTTTGCCGTGGCCATACTTTAACTTGGGACTAAAAATCCTAGATCGAGAACAAGCCTGGTTTGAGCGAGGGGTTAAAGAATCGATCTACATCCGTGCGCACAAACCGACACTGAATGGGGACGGGGGCCGTTACAACCATCTGGGACAATCTGTTAACATCGCTCACCATTCCATCGAGTGATGTTAACAGTCAGTACAGATTAAATAAGTCTGCTGATGAAGTCCTTAGCGTGAGGACGAAAGCTCCAGGTTAGCTTTCTCTATATTGTTTGTGCATGTGACTGGAAAGTTAAAAAATAATTGTCAAATATGAATAATAACACTACACAGTTAAACTTTCACCAAAGCCTTATTTATCTTTCCTTTTTACCTCATAAATCTTACTTTACTTAACAGATAAACCGCTCTGTTGGCCTAAATGGTTAGAGCATCCGCTTCGGATACAGGAGGTCGCAGGTTTGAACCCCGCCAGAGTCATACCAAAGACTTATAAAACTGGTAATAACAGCTGCCTTGATTGGCGCTCAGCATTAAAATGTTAGTGTTAATACTGGTCAGCCTGGTGTCAGGATAATGTGACTGGGTGGGACATGATGCTACACGAATCTAGTAAAGATAACACAAATGCATGATTTACTTGGAATTCACGCTTAGTAAGGTGCTATACAATATGGAGGGGTATTACCGCCATAATTCTATACATGTATTTTCTAATCTTCCTTGATGCATTATTGTAAATGGCTGCTTGCAAGTGCTACTTTCATAATTCTATCAATGTATATTGTATAGCAGCAGGAAGGGTGAACCCTACAACTTTTTGCTCGACCCCGTAAGCAAAAATAAAGGTTCCTACAGAGGCTGAAAAAACAATGTCAATAACGTTAAACCAACGTCTCTAACTTGTCTATGTACGGTTACCGTTTTAGTTAGCTCAGTTTTGTTAAACCATTATTGACTATTTTTTTAAAAATTTTTATGCGATTTCATTTACTTGTCTGGTCACTCAATTGTTGTCGTTCACCCTTCCTGCTGCTATGAATTAACCAAAGATTTTATCCAGACCTATACGGTACCTTGATCTTGGGTCATGTAAATTTATTGTTATAAATCCGAATGGATCAGCTTGTGCTTTTGAAAAGAAGTTTTTAAATTTAATCATGTCCATATCTCCTGAACACCAAGTATAATAAATATTTTGTAAAGTATAATTATCTACTCCATTAAACACAACCAAAATATTACAGTTGTCTCTGATCACCTTAGGTATCTGTGTGTATCTCTGAGTAACATAAATCACGTCCGTGTTTTTATGTCTACCTCGAGAAAATATTCTAGCTGGATTAGATTGTTTGTCCAGCATCACATCATCGTATACTACAAGGTTATTAATGAATCCATCTAAGTCATCTACGGATGGGGCTTCATCAATATCGGTGATAAAATCAACAATATCATTGCCATCTTGATTCAATAATTTTGCATTCTCGTTAAAATCTTTAAGTACTTCGTAGCATCTTTGATCATCTACAGATGGTGCCACTAAATATAATTTATCCCACTTCATCCACCGCATTATCAGATTAAGCAATAATTGCGTTTTACCAGATCCAGATGGACCTATTATAATCATTCTAATGGAATTCGGAAGCGCTGGATGGTGCTTTACTGGTTCTTGTTTTCGTGTCGCTGAAAAGTCAATTATATCCATATAATAAATAATATGAGTTTATATTGTGTTCGATGCAGAGTACCTACCCATACCGTTGGATTGACAACGATAACAACAAAAAATAAAAGACGTGCAATTACGGGTAAATGTGCAAAATGTGGTACAAAAAAATATAAATGTATTTCTGCGTCGCAAATAGCGCGTGGTGGTGATATAGCCGCATCATTAGGGAAATTGCCCGGAGCTCCGTGGGCCAAATACCCCGGTGAGAAACACCTTCCTGGATATAATTACTGTGGTCCTGGAACTCGACTTGATATCCGACTTGATGATCAAGATCAACCAAGACCCGGAGAGTATCCAGTAAATAAAATTGATCAAGCATGTCATGTTCATGATGTTGCTTATAAAAGTAAAGATTTGCAGCAGCGGCATCTCGCAGATGTGAAATTGATTCATGCGCTAAATGCTATACCTAATAAATCTCTCAGAGAAAAACTCGCTAGTTTTCTAGTAAAATCTGCTATGAAAAGTAAAATAATGCTCGGGGCTGGTAATTAATTATATAACTATTATAATGGAATCCATTTATTATTCCCCGAGAGGATATTGGAGAGGTAAAGCAGCAATCAGTAAACTTGCTGAAGCAGCAAAAGTTTCACGTAATGTTGCTGCATCATGGTTAGCACGACAGGCAATATGGCAAATCTATCTACCACCACCTAAAAAAATTCATTACGCACATTTTGATGTCAGCATCCCCAATGAAGTTCATCAAGCAGATATTTTGTTTTTACCACATGATACTGTTAAAACACGTGGACGAAAATCACGCACGTACAAATACGCATTGACTGTTGTTGACGTTGCAAGTAGATATAAAGAAGCGGAACCATTATCAACAAAGACAGCATCTGAAGTTGCATCTGCGTTTGAGCGAATTTATCAACGTGGTGGTCTACGATGGCCACAGTTATTACAAGTTGATCCTGGCAAAGAATTTCTTGGTGCAGTATTATCTTTGATGAAGCGACATAACGTTAAAATCAGACGAGGACATACTGAAATTCATCGTGATCAAGCAATTGTTGAACGATTTAATCGAACACTTGCTGAGCGGTTATTTGGATATCAATACGCAAAGGAAATATCTACTGACTTTAAGTCGGGTGAGCGATCTCGTGAATGGGTTGCAAGGTTACCAAGTGTGATATCTGCATTAAATAATGAAATTACTCGTGCAACTTCCATGAAACCTTCTAATGCAATAACAAAAAAATATATACCCCGTAGCGATAACGTACAACGCCGTGAACAACCAGTATTAGGTAATGTAACTGTGAGATATTTATACGAACCAGGGGAGCTTGAGGGTGGGAAAAAAAGAGCTACTGACCCTATCTGGAGCGTGACTACACATACAATTTCTAGCGTGGTTAGATCCACTGGAAGACCTGCATATACAGACTAGATTCTACAGCCCCTCAGCGTGGATTTGTACGTGAACAATTACAAGTAATTCCTGCAGATACACAATTACCACCACGTTCACTTATGTAAATTAGCACCAGGGCGTCCAGCGCCCCGACGTCGATTACATTCAAGACAGGTCAGCATCACATTTTCACGTGTATGACCAAGATCACTATTAATTCTGTCTACGGTAAATTGTCTTGGATTATTATTCGAATATTGCCATAACATTATTGTGTTACAGCTTGTACAATGATTATTCTGTAGTTGCTTCAGTGTTATAATAAATTCATTATCAATATCAAAGTCACGCTTATTTTTTTTTGTCACATTGTTTATAACCCGCTAATTTTTTATTTATTACAGCAGCGTCATTAGTAATTTCCTCAGTTATCACGTAATCTATAATAACCCTATGTAGTTGAGTTATTCTTCTAACACGAGATACTGCAAGATAGACTAAGTTTGACCATTCGATACGATCATCTACAATCCAGATATTTGTATCAGAGATAGTTAATCCCTGTGACGAATGAATCGTTATAGCGTATCCTAACATCCACGGTGATTTTTCCATGTTTAATGCGCTCTCAACAACATCAATGGCAACCAAAACAATGTCATTCAGTACAAGATTTTGTACTCGGACATTTTCAGCGTCTCCACCTGGTATTTCAACTTCAATATTCTGTCGTCGAGTATCTGCTGGGCGATAACACAAAGGTACAGGTAACGTTGGAAACTTTTCTTTATGTAACGTAAATAATTTCTTTTGCAGTTCATCACGAACTATCTTTCTACTTGCGACTATCAAATCAGCAGGTCTCCATGAATTCAAAAAATCATTCATAGTTGTCTCTGGAATTACTTTACGCATAATCTCACATTGTATTTTATCTGGCTGTAGTCTGATTAATCTTTTAAGTTCTTTCAGCGGCTCATCAGTAGCTCTATGGTCATCATGTATTTCTTCATAATAATCTACATTATTCTTTAGCCATTCATGTGGAGACTGTCCAACAAAGGGTGGTGGTTGACCATGATCTCCACACATAATCACAGCAGTATTCTTTGTCAATAACCATTCAAGAAATGTTTTTAGTGTTTCTAACGACACCGTGCATATCTCGTCCCATATAATATACTTAGGTATATATTTTTCACCCATTCTCTCAGGAGTCCACGTGTCTCCGCACCATCTAAAGAAACTATGATATGTACATGATTTTACTCCTCGTTCTTTTATTTCTCTAGCAAGTTTATGTGTAGGTGTCAAAACAATTATATTTGAACTATTATTCATAAATAAATTAATCGCACGAGTTGTTTTACCTGACCCTCCACACCCATTAAGATAAACAGTCTTATGTCTAGCCACAGGATCGTACACAGATGGTGCAGATGATTTTGATGTTTGATTATTATTTCTGTAATATATTTCCTTAATTTCAACATCGGCAAATTCAGAATAACTAAGTATATTTTCTTGTTTTATCCTCCACGTCCCCCATTCACCATTACCGAGTAGCGGTTTTAATAAATCCTTA
>JAECUM010017276.1:0-13171 GCA_016617855.1 Megalonaias nervosa | reverse complement strand
TATATATATATATATATATATATATATATACTGAGATATTAACACATTTGACTGTAATTGATGCTATATGACTTGACGTCAGTAGTATAGGGGCCCCCTATACTACTGACGTCATTTTGAATTTGTCTAACAGAAGTATGTAAAGCACGTGTAGACAAAAATATCAATTGTCATTCTTCTATGGCGTCAGTTTAATTCAATTTCTTTTCATGGATTCTCTTTCATAATGTCCTCTATAATATCATAATGCTCTTTTGTGAAAAGAGCGTCACAAAGAACTTGGACCGTGGCTTGATTTCCCTTGATCTGTGCCCATCTTAAGAGAATTTGGAAGTTTAATTCTTGAGGTGTCCATATTTTGCTATGGGCTTCCTTTTTCAGTAGCTCAACCTCTTCGTTTGGCATAAAAAGCACCGGGTATTCACTGTCTAAAGCTATCCATCTTTTGGCACATAGCTGATGGATAGATATCTTCGACTTAAGCAGTTCTTGTCGATGAATCCATCTGTTCCGATCCATTATTTTTGGAACTGAAAGAGGAAACAATTTTTACCCTATCAAAAATGAGGCAATTTCAATGGGAGCACTTAGTCTGGAAATAGATGTTGTAACAGATGGATGTTTTATTTCTATTCATTCCTAAAGTTCACGTCCTTTGCAGGCAGACAACACATAACGGTCTAAAAAGGTCACATCACTGCACATAGGCACTATTAATTATTTGATTATGCATTACCATTTATTGGTAATTCAAAGCCAATTATCGTAGTTTCTGCATAAAGAGTTTACTTTCAGCTTGAATACAATGATTCCAATGTCTAACTGCCAAAAAATAAGAAAGTAATTTTTGAAGAATATTATTACAAGATTTGAACATTACCTGAATTGGTATCTGTCTCCAGATCGTTGTTTAAAGTGAAATCATCAAAGGCCATTTTATTTGCGTCACCTGAATGAGAGAACAAAATAAAGTTTTGAAATGTTGGCTGTACTTTATTTCATCTTCCAATGCATCATGCTAAAAATCAGAACTGGAGGATCATATTCTTTGGGACACTTTATAAGCACTTTTGAACACTTGTTAATTGACACTATGAATTTGAGTGCACTAAGCACTAATGCAAGAATCATATATATATATATATATATATATATATATATATATATATATATATATATATATATATATATATATATATTTGTTTCCAAGTTCAATTTAATTTATTATGCAATATCTCCATAAAAATATTTACGTACAGTTGAAATTAAAAGTTATAATATTAAAGAGTACCACAAATGAAATCAACGGCAGAGACAGCTCTTCAGTGGTGCAATGTATTCATCATTAATAATATTTCTCAAAAAGCAAAGCAAGATTCAGCTGCATTTAATCAGTGAAGCTGAGTTTATTCCCTGTCCTTCACCCTAAATATGCAAGGCACACTCAACCTATTGTTTATCTTCACGATCAATTTACGCAAATATTTATCATATAAAGGAGTTTGTCTATTTGGTTTTTCAAATGATCACATAAATGTTCAATAAGACAATGTCATACAATTTCGTATTTGCTTACCACGTCTACTTTCAACACACTTTTCAAAAAAACTTTACGGTACTAACTATCCTTATGTATTATTTTACGATGATCCATATATTGTGTAGGATTACTTTCCAATGCTGGTTCAAGTTCAGACTTTGTGACAGTAAACACAAGTGGATATTGAAACATGGTCAATTTGACTATTGTTATTTGTTTTCCGTTATGGACCAACGTAATTATTACATCACGATGGAAACAGCAGAGTGCGTAACATCATTTTCAATGAGGTGTTAACTACTTTTAATATATTTTCATTTGGTATTGACCAGACATTTCCGTTATGTTGAACATTGATTAAACCATGAATAAGAACCGAAATCTATCAGCTTATTGATTTTACTGACCCTACTTTTTTTCAGAAGCAAATCGCTGTTTTTAATAGAAAGACTCTTTTTTTCAAATTGAAATATTGATAAAATTTACAACTTTCTTGATATAATATTCCTTTCCTTTTAACATTATTGAACATTAACTCATACTTGTAGGCCGTCAGAAAATAGTGCTTCGTGGCTGCCTGTAACAGCAATTTTGACATTTCGCTTCATATACGGAGTTAAATTTTCTGTGTTAAAGACTATTACCTATATGTCTATTACTGCCTTCCAGGAGAGGGCTATCAACTGATTTTCTCGACGCGCCGTCCGGGAGTGGAAAACCAACAAAAATTTCAGAAGTGCCTACCAGGAGTGGGATATCAACTGGATTTCTAAAAGTGCATGCCAGGAGTGGGTCATCTGAATTTCCAGAATTGCCTGACAGAATTGGGCTATAAACTACATTTCCATAAGTGTCTGCCAGGAGTGGGCTATCAACTGAATTTCCTGAAGCTCCTGCCTGAGGCTGGCTATGAAACGAATTTGCGGAAGTGCCTGCAAAGAGTGGACTATCAATATAATTTCCGGAAGCGCCTGCTAAGAGTGGGCTATTAACTGAATTTCCGGAAGTGCCTGCTACGAGTGGGCCATCACCTGGTACCTCTAAAATGAGATGAAAGAAAATAATACACAAACATGTTAATTCTTTCTACACACAAGAATGAAAGATGGTGAAGAGATATAACATTTAGCACAAACACTTGTAGGTCATGACAAGGAACGTATCATATTAAAAGCTATAAATAAATATCCTGTCGTTATATTAAATATTTACAGGGATCTTTAGGCTTAAAGTGAATTAATATTTGATGTACAGAATATGTTTCATGAGTGATCATTTCAAGTGAAATTTATGAATAATTTGTTTCTATAGCGCCTTCTCGAGCTCAAGATGAAGAATATTGTAAGGGTCCCATAAAATGTATTTTTAATGATTTCAAATGTAAGATTATGTATGTGACAATGTCAAAAAACTTAAAATAGTTATGTGCTGACTCATTTTACGTCATGCCATCATTTCTGACTTCACATGGTACCGCTGTACATGTGCAATGCAGAAATCAATAGGACAACCTCGATTATTTCAGCTAATCAAAAATGTGCTTTAAATTATGTTGACGCAGTAATTTACATAAAAAATGATGCATTTTGTTTGCGGGAACTTTTTTCACAAGATAGAAACTGCAACCTTTTCGGACCACTTTAGTTATTTCTGCGACTGGGTTGGCAGTAGGATAGGCTGAGAACTTATGAAAGAAAATATTGTTTGATTCATTTACAACGTTTCGGTGAAGCCTTGTTTCGTAAAAAGTAGATATGGTTCGAATGGTACTTATCAGAATACATTCGAGGCATGAACCAAGACCTGGAAGCTGCGAATGGTGGACAAATAGAACATGGTTTGTTGCCATATGTAAAATATAACTCACTTAATTAATTGTTTACAATTCTTGTGAATTATTTCGTTTTATATGATTTAAATAAATTATATCTAATTTTGATGATCAACTAAAATCCAGCCTGTCATGAGGCGTCTAAAATAGTTTTATCATTCCCAAAGAACAGATAATTTTTTGATCATATGTATGTATGTATTTATGTATGTATGTATGCACTCACGCACGCACGCACGGACGCACAAATGTATGTATGTATGTATGGAGAGAGAGAGAGAGAGAGAGAGAGAGAGAGAGAGAGAGAGAGAAGGCATGGAAATCACATAAAAAAAAAACATATCTGACCATCTTTATTCTCATCATCTCGAAAGGAAATATTTGGAGTCAAAATGAACATTCAATAGCAAGAGAACTCAATGCACTTTTATTCGTTTCAGCTGCGAATCTTCGCTGAATATGTACTCTCGTTTCATAGATATCACTGTGATGCAAGTAATTCCTTCAGACACCTCAGCATTTTTTCCATTATAATCTTTCACTGATTTTTTTTCTTTGTTGACACGTAAAATTTATCACAAAAGATACAAAGAGGAACATGTACACGATATCTAGATAGTCGCTGCCACGGGTTCATCATATTTGATTTGTGATTAAATACATCTTATGTTAGTTTGTACGTCATTTAACAAGCGCTTCGAGTTCTCTTAACAGCAAGTCAGAGTTTTCTATGTGAAAGAAAACGTCGTCTTGAAAATTTCGGGCCACTCTAGGAAATGTATCATATTTTCATCCACGAGGCATACTTTTCAAAAGTTAAAGAATAAATGCTATGTCTTACATAAAAGTTTTACAAGTGTATGACGCTCTATTTAGTGTAGTTGTTTGCTTCTGTTCTTCTCATAACATTTAATTGCTTGTTTTAGCGAAGCACAGACAGACATACCTGTTCTCTTTCCTTGATCTGTGTGAGGTTGTCTTTGTCTTCTCTTTTTATAGTATCTACAGATCACCCATATCGCCAAGAACACAACTATTACAGTAGTGATTGTACCCAAAGCAAGTAATGACGGGAACCAATAACTATTCTCGGCAGGCGAGTTTTCTGCTGGAAAAGGTGATCATAAGAATAGTGAGTCTGAAAGCTTGGAGCAGATGTTAAGTGTCCTATCAATTTACCTTAAATTACCATTAAACGTGTCTATAACCGACACATCATGGGATTTCAAGTTTTTGTTTTTTATATGAACAGGTGTCCTTTATACAAAACTAGAGATATAAGGTAAATTTAATAAAGGAATTCGTACAATTTTGTCCTTGATGAGCAAGTGTCCTTTAATTATAAGATGTTCATATATCATATTTGCACCATACAATGCTGAAGAAAAAATACAGGCTCAGAGAGAAAACCGAACTTATCAGTGCGCTAAAGTTTTATATCATAGAATTTTGTCAATCAGTAACATGACAAAATCTTTCTTAGAACTTTATCAGTCAGCAACGTTACAATATCTCTATCAGATTATTGTTTTAAGAAGCGTTAAAATGATGTGGACGAAACTAAGACAATTATCTTTCTTTGCTTTCACATCGCAGGGCTTTCAGCATCTTCTACACCTTGACGGATCGAACAGATATTTCTCTGCTTCGGGATTGTGAATTTCATTGGATTCGGCGGCAAGCCACAGCATCCAGTCAAAATGAACGATGCTCTTACATGATCGAGACAAGGGAGGCACAGAATTGGAATGTACTAATACATAAGCAATTTTCCACTGACGGTCCGTGTTTGTAAAATTACCTTTCACTCAAATACACCTGTAACGGCTTCCCTCTGGTACGTAGTCATACTTTCGATGTTAAACTTATAAAATATCCTTTTTCAATCAATTGCCTCTACCATTTTCGGCCGATGTACAATGCACCGCTGTTACACGCTATTGGTTAGTTGGCATTACATTCCAAGGGAGGCAACTCATAAAATCCAATAGATGTCACTAGGACATGCACTAAAATATCTGTTCCATCCGCTAGGGTGTATATAGGGTTATCATATCGGAACCTTAGCCAGCGAAGATGGGTTATCAGTGGTTGTAGGTATTAACAATTATTCAACTTTAAACAGGAAATTTATTTAATATTATTTTCTTCGTAGCAAATACTATATACTCCGGTCATGCACATTCATTTATAGTCGGGTTATTGCAAACAACAAATTCTCCAAAAAACCTTTCAGAGTGATTTTAAAAAACGTATGAAAAGATATTATATGCAACATGCTAACATAAGAGATAGTCAGTAATACAGCATCAAAAATAAACTCCTCAAAACATAGTTCCCATCAGACAAATACCTTAAACCATGTATGCAGTCATATTAAGAGGCCAATCCGATTACAATGGAGTTGTCCAACTTAATGGAGATTTCATTCGCCGATAAAAGTTTATGTTCTTTATGATCTTTGAATTTCAGGTCCACTTATTTTTGTTGTTGTTGTTGTTGTAGGGTTTAATGCCATTTTTCAGCACACGATAGGCTATACATGGCGGCCAATATTAATGGTGGAGAAAGAACCCGGAAAAAACCCCGGAAAGAACCACCGACCTACGAGAAGCTACTGGCAAGCTTTCTCACATACCCACATTGGCCGAATCCGAGACTCGAACCCACGCAGACAGAGGTGAGATGGCAGTGATCCGTAACGGATAGCGCTTTAGACCACTCAGCCACTCGGGGCCCCACTTACTTTAGTTGGCTATAAGATAAAGTCTTGCATTTCGTGTTAGGGACAATTAAGATGTATACGGAATGACATTTTTCACTTTCAGGATTATACAAGACTTAATTTGATTGATGAATCAGTAGATACGTGTATTGTATATTAACTTAGTTCTATATTATGTGATGATAAAGCATCATATGTTTCATGTACATCCTTGTAATTAAGGGAATATGCCATGTGTCAATAGGAAAACGCGTGTCTGTCTGAGTTGACTGCATCTCTCTCTCTCTCTCTCTCTCTCTCTCTCTCTGATAAATAACTTTTAAATGCCAACTTACGCATGGAATTCACTGATGTCTAGGATACACGTTGATGTGTGCTCTTTTTCTTAGGTATCGGTGGAGTGCACAAGTTTGTAGTTTTGTACGATATTGTTTTCGAGAGATGAAAATGCAATCAAATCAAGCCAACCTGTAATGAAATACACCAACAAGCATTTTCACAGCAAATCACAGAGAATGTCTCCATAATCTACCTTATTAAACTTGACATCTACTTATGGTAATTCTGATGGACACTGATACAAGCATATGTTCTGTTGACAAATTAATGTCTTATTTATTGTATTGATTCAACTGTCACTGCACATACCATTGTTTGATTCGACAGCTTTATTTTGAACTGGAATGTTTTCTCTGTCAATAGCTGATGGCGCAGTAGTAAAGTTAGCACATGCCGGAATAATGGATTTTTCTTTTTCGGTACAAGGAATGCACGTGCTGGGATTATCATCTATCTGGTAATCCTCAATGTATCTAAAAAATACAATTATCAATAATTACAATTGATACATTACCGGCTTTTAATACAGTCTTTTTAAACCTGTATTCGTTTTCTTTAAGGTGTCTAACTGTATCATCATTCACGCACTAAACCTAATTATTACCGATAGAACGTTATTCAAATGAATTTACCGTTTGACTTTATTACAACTTACCATGACGGTGAGATATGTCATTTCAGTAACGGAATGTTAGCTTTTAGTTAGCTTTTGGAGAAAGAGTACAGTCGTTACAGTTTGTGTTTTGATAACTGTTGATTGTTATCGGTACATATGAACAGAAAAAATGATGTACACAAAATTAATAATTATGGTCTTTATTTAGCAACAAGATGAAACAGAAGACCTACCCATCTAAACATTTTCCGCATAGCTGTGTCGCTTTCTCAGGGCAATCATGACGATTGCGGAGAGCACAGTCGTCAAGACATTTCTTGCAGCCTTCTCTACCACCACTGTTGTACGTTTTTGGAGGACACACTTCACACTTAATACATTCTAAATCTTCATGCGTTTCTGAGGTATTGAGGACCTGTCAAAATTGCGATCAGTGTTTTTGGTTGCACATTTTGAAGTTTTACTTGCGATATTGGTCACTTGCATGTTTTGCTAGTGATTGCGCACGAATAATTTAAATTTAAAAGAAAAATGTTATATCGAATCAATTGTTTGATAATAATACAATTTTTGGTTCTGCTAAAGTTATCTTTTACATTTTCGACGACAACTTTCTGTATGAACATACTCAATAATTTTGTCTATATCCGGAAATTGATCATATTGCGATATCTATCAAAGATGCAATAAAAGGAATTTTTATAAATAGTTTTGGAATTTGTATTTTCTTCCTTTGTTTTAGATAGAGCAAGTGATTTAAATATGTCTGACTGCTGTATGTTTCTAAAGCATTTGGCTGGCTGATCCGTAAGAAAGTTAGGCAAGACGGCTGTAGTATGAAATTCCCCTTTATAAAAAGATTATTATTCTTTATAAAAATATTTATTCATTAAAGCTATTTAACATTGTAATTTCTCACTGTCTCCACAACCATAAAGGCCCGAAGAAAATGATCCAACACATAGTTCTTGTGCCATTCCTTTCAATATTTGTCATATTGATTAATTTAATTTCATGATAGCTATACCAAAATTATGAAGACAACAACACACAAGTGGGTAAGTTTACAGTATTGTAAGTGCCCTGAAAATAAATATTGATGTAATTTGTTAATACATTTGATAATGAAGATATGTCCTGCATTATTGTAGAATACATTGCAAATATTGAGAGCAGAGGCAAGAAAGTATTCGAAATAAACTTTGTCTTTTGTTGTTCAGGGAAAAGAAATCGCGTTGATTTGGTGTATTTAGCTATAAATATGGCACCAACCCTTTTTGACATGTCCCGACCTTGTCCTCCCGGACATATGTCACACTTTGAACAAACATTGCCTCCGTTGTAAAATCGACCTCTTGTGGCATTGCACGGTATTTTCCAACTCATATCCTAGTCTTCTGTAATTAAGAAAAATCGTATTTGAAAGTTTGTATGACGTGAACAGAACATCTTTAGAAAAAAGTTTAAAATTCAAAGCTCTAGTAATTTTGATACTTTTATTTCATCGCCAATATAGATATATCTTTTTACATGCATTGCATGCATTAACAAAACTGGAACATATATCCTCAAAATGAATCGGAGTATACCGATGTGAACTTTGATGCATCCCAGCGAGGGAAGTCAACATCTAATTAAAACTCTAACATAAACTTCATTTGGTGAGCAACTTTTTTGATGGGCGCATAAATAATATTATACGTGAAGTTGTTCTTCAAAATTTTACCAATCAAAATACATAAAAGCACGTATAAAAGCGAACAACTTGAACGAACGGACCTAAGTGATTCAAATGTATATAGGTTTATAGTTAGTATCCATACAATGAATATACAGAAGAAATGCACTACTTTTCTGTCAGTGACTCACTACTATAGATGAAGAAAAAGTAAAGTTAAATCTGCAGATATAGACACTGACGACCTGAAGGCCAGTTTTGTTTTCCTCTCTCTCTCTCCACACACACACACACACACACACACACACACACACGCGCGCGCGCGCAAGACATAGAGGTGACTTAAAGAATTAATATTCTTATTTAAGAGAATATCTAGAGAGCTGTATGCTTTTTAGCTTGACATTTAAGAAGAAACGCGTCGAAGAAGGATTACGAAATAAGATTAATTTACACCATACGTGAGTGTCCATGTCTTATTTTAGAATTGTAAAATTCTTTTCTATAACTAGACTCAGACCTCACAACACTGTTACATCCACATTTGCTTATCACAATTACATTGTCCTAGTACTTCCATTTATACACTTTCTAAAACAAATAAATGAGATGTCAAGCAATGCACCTCATTCTCCACTGTATCGCAAAGAGGCGAATATTTGTCTATAAAACACTAAATACAGTTGTATGCAGAGCGACAAGTTTGAATGAATTCAAGGACGATAGGATCAGAAGTCTTGTATCATGCCGAAACTTAGAACCTCTTTCACATTAGCCGTAACTAGTGAATAAATAAAAGATAGCATTTTGTTACTTGAAATTAAACCTCTTATTAATAGTTTGATTCAGGCGAATGAACCGATGTCATGTAGTAAACTCAGAAATAGGAGACGATAACCACGTGATGTATGACTTGTTTTTAAAGTCAGTTTGAGCACCGTTGTGAAATACCGAGAAAAACATGACACTTGATAAAGTTGATTCGTTTATGTTTGTGTGACCATTCCGGATAATTTTGTGCCATGCCTTGGTTAAAATAGATTAAAATGCTGATATTCCGAGATAATTTTTGTAGATTAGGGGTTGCAAATTATGTAAAGTGTCTATGCATGATTTAATTATATTCTCAGAATTTGGATAGAATGGATACACTTTCGTTTTGACGAGTTTTGATAATTACATACCTGATGATTATGTTAAAAGATGTTCTTATATTCTACTTTTACAGATTGATAACTTTAGGTCGTTTTATTTGAAGAAAAAGAGAAATTGTATCACCTCGTTTAGTGATTCATTTAGTGATATATACACATATACTAAAGTCTTGAAGATTGGGTGGGTTGGGGTAGGTGGTGGCAGACGTTTGTAAGATATATACTAAATAAGTTTTATCAGTATTTCCTCCGAGGAGATCATACACTAAAACGTATATATCATTAACACCAAATGGCGCTACAACGTATATATCGTTAACACCAAATGGCCGGCTTTTTATCTATGGTCCAGCTACAAGAAAACTTTGATCTCCCAGGCTCTCTGATCGCAAGGTTTTGATGAAAAGTATAGAAATGGATAAAAAGAAAATGCAAGGATGAACAACCTTCATCAGATTTAGTGTAAAAATCGTAAATATTACTGAGTAAAGGTGTGTAAAACATCTAAAGCTTCACAATCAATATTAAAGTTGGAGTATAAATCACCTAAGCCGTCCGCAGTAGCATACAAACGGTAAGGGGGAGGCGGACGGGGCGGTTGCCCCGGGCGTCAAAGGTATTGGGGCGCCTTAACCACTTTGGGCCTTCATCGTCGCACCGTGCGCCATATACTCTTAAGTAAGCCACTGGCTATCTGGTTGCAGTGTTTCATATATATACTTACTTAATATTAGTAGTCAGAAACTAAATACTAAGAACGCTACATAATCACAAATACATTTAACATCTTGTTTGAAGGAAGTTGCAGCACATGTCGCTTGCATGTACAAATGTATACTTGCAAAATAGTAAAAGATTATCTTCCGCTTGAATGTTTTTCTTTTCCAAACATTTGACCTTTCAAGCTAATTATTACCCTTAGTTTGCACCTCGTCACTGCTTTGACATATATATATTACTAGCTCCGCCCCACAGTTGTCTTTCAAATGACGCGAGAACCGACATGGTGAACACTAGCGTTTTTTCTATTATCGCTGGTGATAGAAACTTAGTGAACAACATATTTACGGGATTTTTCTCGAATGTATACATTGCATCATATAAATCCCAACAAGTGTAGTACAGCATGGTAATGGAAATTGTGGGAATTTCCAGTCACGTGAGGACAATATTTCAACGTTAGGACTAGCAATATAAATTATATTACGCAGTTAACCGAGCAACCTAACTAAGAAGTAAAGGACACACGAAGATGAGAGTAATCTCATACTAACTGTAACGGTACGTAGGCATGCACGAAAAATAACATGCTAAGTTATGAATTAATTAAAAAATTAATTAGTTTTCAACCGTTACATACCCCGCGGGACAGCTAGTACTGTATACTGCACAAAGCATGAATAACTTAGAGTCTAGACTACTTGAATAAGAAAATCCATTACACATTTGATAGAAATTCCGACAGAAATGCAAATAGGATGTCGAATATGCTAAGCTGAGTACACACATCTTCATTTATTTGAAGAAATATCAATCCGATGATTATGCCTATTTTATTGATCATTACGATTATTAACCCATGAGACACTTGATGTCTAAGCAATGTCACATACGAGATCAAGTAATATATATTGATATCAGAAGTGACTCTAACACTCTCTTGATCTAATCGTTTGATTTAAAACAGTGGTTAAAAAAATCGTAAAATTAATCCATACTGCACAGTTCGATATGACGTCATTATCACATTATGACAGCCACTTGCTACCAATATGGAGCTATTACCAAACTGGGCCATGAGCTCTGTGTGAGTGCTTGGACGTAAAATGTCGTGATTGAGACTTCCGTACATTCATTGAATTCATGTACATTTCTTTGTGCATCTGAGAAGAATAATCTATGATCTTCAACATGTGAAAATTTGATGAATTATATTGTTTCAGTTGTTACTTTATGGGCAATTATTGACAGGGTACTTTTCCCATACATTCCTATATAAGGACTTTTATTTTGGATTGATATTGAAGTAAGGGCAGCACAGGAAAATGTACACAAACCCAAACATTTTCAAGTGGTTTGGGATTGCTTGGGTCCTTAGCTATTTAAAAATAACAATCTTTTTTAAAACATCAAATGCCAACAATCATCCTTACCATGGTAAGCATAAATCAACACAGTCCTTCTTTATGTGAAAATAAATTAGTGTAGGAATGCCTTTGAAAGGTAGGTTGTTCCTTCTTGAATTTTGATCTCATTTACAATGTTAAATCGGTTACTGATTCACATTTTTAATTTAGGGTTTAAAATATTCGACATTTTGGTTTATACCAAGAACCCAGCCTTTTCCGAAATGAAGACATTTTGTTGGAATTGTCATAGGTACCTTTCTAGTTGACAAGATAATGCATATACTGAGGTATAATTTGGCTCAGAATCCAAAGGTCGCGGGTTCGATACCCGCACAGGCCAACCCTTGTCGGATGCCTCCATGTGTCATTGGGAAAGACACTTAGCTCCCATTTCATCGGCGTGATATAATCAGTAATGTGTTAAAAGCACCGTTAAAGCCAACAAATTATGACATTTGACCAAAGTGATGGTTTTATGCTTGCATGACCGTTACGGATTATTATTGTGCCAGGTATGCATGTCTATTTATTTAAGTCCCACATCTCCACAAACTAGTAGCAGAAGATCGCAAATTTTTCTCAAGAATTTTGATTTCTCAACGAAAATTCTTGGACATAGCATAATCGATTATTTTTTGATTGTTAACATAAATAGCATTAAAATCGTCCACAATTTTGGCGAGAATTGTGCAATGTAATAAAACTTAAGGTGCAAGTATGATATACTGTTGGTTTGTCCACTCACATCAAACAAATTTTAAAGAAAGAAAGAACGAATGAAAACAAATTTGCAATTCCTCAAATTTTGATCTTGATGATGTTGCAAAATACCATAGTGTAATTGTCAACATTAACCCACATGATATGATTGAATGCAAACAACACTTACT
The DNA here is from genome assembly GCA_016617855.1 of Megalonaias nervosa. Lineage (NCBI taxonomy): Eukaryota > Metazoa > Mollusca > Bivalvia > Unionida > Unionidae > Megalonaias > Megalonaias nervosa. The sequence continues at coordinate 269 of JAECUM010017276.1, read as the reverse complement.
TTGAGACTTTTTTTCAGAAATATCTGGAAGTTAAATCTTTTTCGATTCTTAATAGATCGTGTCTGTGGTCAGTGTGACACGCCAGTCCTGACCATTTGAAACATCCCAGCTGGGACCATTCTTTACTGGAAACACGCACATAGAATACGAACGTGTTTACGACTGTTTACGCTTGAAGCTAACACCAACGAAAATAATTTGAGTACGCCTAACTAGCAATGACGTTATGACGTATTTGGGGGCGGAGCTACATGGGGGTGAATTGGGTT